>JAZBGY010002204.1:0-12611 GCA_037414755.1 Lydus trimaculatus
TTAATTTAGTTTTTTTTTTTGGGACTTCAGCACCCCCAGCGTTGAACGTCTAACTACGCCTATGATGTTCACCGAAAGAAAATACAAGTAACAAGCGCCCATATACGTATGAAATAAATTGAAATACAAAATTTCATTATAAATTCTTTTAATAATAAATCATAAAAGAATTGAGTGGTTGAAAGTCATGAAATATACAAAACACTTAAAAACCCAGATTCTCACATTACTTTCTCTTTAAATAAATACGTTGAAATATAAAATTCATTGTTTTTGTAATAAAACCCACTCGGAACATTCCATGTTGCAAATTAGAATTGGGGATGCAGAACAATAATTTTGAAAAAAACAAAAATTTTTGATTATAAAAATAACGACAAGATTAACTTTTGTTTGGCCTGAACTAACACCCCCTAAGGTCTGAAATACTTACAAACTAACACATATACACGAATTGAGCTTAGAATCAACCACCACAGACTTATAAGAATTGGGTAGATTAATGTAAAGCGGACAAAACTTTCAAGAGCAAAGTATAGTAGTAGTAGAGAGTTGGATGTTCAAGTACCGGAAACTTAAAGGACTGTTTTGGGAAGAGTGAGGTAACATCAAATTAGTTTTAATGGATTGGAATGTTTTCAAGAGTTATTTTAATAATTTAATTAATTATCATCAATAAAATAATGTTAAATTTCAATTATTATTAAAGGGAATATTGTGAGGGTGTTCATAATCTTTGTGGCGGAAAATTGCAATCAAAGTTATAGTGTATACTTTTGGTTAAATCGCGACAATATATGGAAATTTTCGCTTACCATGCTACTAAATAATTCATGATTTCTACCTATATACCATAGAAAATTGATGGAATCTAATAAAATCTACTCTATTATACGATGGTATAATGAAAAAGTGATCTTTATTTGATTTTATTTTTTAAAGTTTCGACTAACTTAAAGCAATATGAATTGAATGAAACTTATTTTAGATGAGGAGACTCTTAAATGGTCCCAATTGGCTATTTAATAATTCATATGAAAGGCGGTTATAGATAGAAATTTATATCAACATACCTATTTTCTTACTTTACAAATGTTCATTGTACACGTGATCAAAAGTTTCCAACTTTATCCCCCTTATATGTTTGACAAAATGAGATTAATTCATTAGTAATTTCCCTTAAATTACCCTTCTGTGAGCTTTCAAATCAATGTCAATTTAAATATAAACTTTTGATGCAATTCTCTTGGTTGTCATCAACGTTATTTAATCGTCATTCTTTACAAAAAAATTACCATTTTACGAAAATCATTTCTATTGCACATTATTGAAAAGATTCAGTTTGTTCTAAAATGCTCTTCTGCATTGCCTACTATTATCTAGATAAGAGAAACTGGTAGAATTCTAGTATTTTGTTATAGTGCTCTATACTAAGCTCATGGAACAAGGGTAATCTCTAGTTTGTTGATGTTCATGCTACAATAGTTGACCCTGTGTGTTGTTTCTGTAAATAAAAAGCCCACCAGGAAATGGGGAGCTTTATTAAGACCGGCAACATTTTACACATGCAGTTTCTCTTGTGGTTTAAACAATTGCAGATGCATCAATTTTAAAATAACGAAAATTATTTATGTTGAGACGGTATTTTAAAAGCGAATTGTATGGTCATCTGTTTAAATTTGTATTCCCTCAGGAGATCGCAGAGTTACATCTAGTCGCTGTAAACAAACCAAAAAGTAACAACCACAGCAGGCACAAAAAGAGAATTTAAGCAAAATGTGAGCTTTTTTCTAAAGCTGTCTTTGCTCAAGAACGTAAAGCCGCGTCCGCATCTAACGAACGAACGAGAACGAATGCAAACGAACGCGAACGAATACTAACAAATGGAACGAATGCGAATGTCATGCGCGAACAGAAATAATCGAATGTCCTTACATTCGCTTCTAGTTTTTAATTCCTGTCCACGGTATGCAAACGCACACGAACGCGAACGAATGCAAACAAATGGAAACGAATGCGAAAGTCATGCGCAAACAGAAGTAGTTCATTAGTTCATTAGATGTGGACGCGGTTTTAGATGCCTCATGGTAATGCTACACCAAAATTGATGGGTTAATTCTATTATTCACTCCATAAATGGTTGAAATTATAAACGAACACTACGATAATAGAATGAAAATAGCGATGCAACATTATTAAATTGTAGAATCATCAATTACCGCCTTGGGAACAACTTTTAATTGGAATATAAAATAATTTAACCTTCGCTGTTGGTCTACATAGGGTACAATCTTGTAATGCAATTAGCCTTAAATAGTTTTGTATGCTGATTTTTCTGACAAAAATTATTTATTACCATAATGTAGATTCATTTAAATTCTGTCAGTGTCTACTTATTACAACGAAATTAAGCTAAATCTGAACATTTTGTCAAAAAAAAATAGATTTTCAAAAAGAAATATTTAGAAAGCTTTCAGTCAGATTGAAATTTAACAACTGTATTACCATAAATTCAATAATATCGTTTGATATTTCACAACAGTTGGTCAATAGACAATTGGACGAATGAAATTTGGGCAACATTGAAATTTGAATTGACAATAAACTGGAAGAGTTTCAAGCTATTCTTGTTTGAATAAACTGGAAAAGTTCTCAAGGACAATTTGTAGTTTTCATTATTTCCAGTTATAAAGTTTAACAGAGAAATGCATTGTTAAAATGTGACATAGACACAAAGAGCAAGAACTTCTTGTCATCTAGAGAAGCGAGTGCAAGTAATTCTTACATTGTGTGTGTCTCTTATGTGGGTGTTTTAAACATTGAATTTCATTACAATAAAACGAAACCTTGTCTTGTGTAGTGAATCAATTCAAGACTATCTAGCAGTTTTTTCTTTCCTTCTCCCGGAAGAGACGTATTGATGAGACCACCAATCCAGCTTCTAAACGATTTAACAAATTTATTTAGATTGGAATTGCGCTTTTCTCTATCTAGGTTGAATACTATAAAAGGATTTAGTATCGTAAATTAGTTTGTTAGTTCTACAGAATGACATTTCTAGTCAAATCTGATAAAGAAACGAGATAATTTAAAGAGGAAAGTTATCCAACTTACCACAATTTTTTAGTGCTGTGTGATTGGTACTGTCTCCACAGAATAAAAACTTGATTGAATTTCAACTTAAACTAGAAAATATAAAAATAAATTGATAAAGCAATATTCGCTGTCTATTTTACAACGTTTTTATCAACAATGAGAATCTGTAATGTTCTCATCTCTTCTTCTTTTTTATTTCGTTTTTCGTTGATTTACGGCACACTTTTTCTTTCAATTCTTCATAAAATGTACATCTTTGTCTTTATTGTAGTCGGCAATGTATTATTGTTATTCCAACTCATCTTATTTAAAAACAGCACACTAACTATAAGTCTGCTAGCATTAAAACGCTATCAAATAATTCCAGTCAGGTATTCTTTAAACAGGTGTAACAGCAGGGCAACGGCAACACTATTGACCGTTGTCTTGAATAAATAATTCGGTTCTCTTAATAGAATTGCAAACTATATCTATCTAAATGGTGTTTTTACTGGGTGTAATCCCATTTAAGTAGGTCTGCCTTTAATGTGGTCATATAATCATTGAAATGTTGTCGTTTAGATACAAACAGAAATACTTAAATATTGCGCCGAACGTTGAAACGTGTAAAAACACTTTTCGTTGCGTAAGAAACGTGACTAGCAACTGAAAGAATCATATTATCAGCGTTTCAGTTGCAATGAGATCAGTGGAATGTAATCAGACAATCAAATATTAAACAATATCACTAACCAAAGTTTGGAGTTTGAATTTGCTCATTAGCTCAAACCTCGTGGATTGCATATAGAAGAGATTCTTACAAGCAGAGCGAAAAAATATTGAATCTTGTCCACTATGACGTCCCATCTATTGCTAGAGTGTTCAGTTTTGTGTGTGTATATATATATGGTCGATTCAGACTTAGTTGCCGCATTGTCAGTGGCGTCGGTCAAGAAGTCGCGTACAATGGCGCCACCACGTCCGCCAAGACGCCATCCTGCCAATTCCGCGGCAATATCAGACAGTCGACCTTGGGCCAATCTCGATATCACATTGAAATATTCTGTTTGTAAGCTGAATTCTTGCCATTCCAAAATAATTTATGTCTTCCTTCACATTTTTTTTTGCCTTGATTTCATTATCGATGTTTAAAAACTAATATATTTGAATCTGATAAAATAGAGAATCGATGACTTGATGATTTGCATTTTATTTCCGTCATCTAGTTTCTGGCATCAATAGAGGAAATCATTTATTATTATTGTAAGAATAGTTGTGGAGATGGTGGCGTGTTAATAGGAAAAATATGAGTTGAAGCAAATTTCTCGATTTCGATTCCGATGCTTTTCATCTAAATAATTAAAAAAGAAAAATCCCATAGGATTGAATTTAATAAAATTCGATTAAACGTTGGAATGCATTTCAATCATTCTTTCTTCGTTGACAAAAAAAAATCCGTATCCAAGTTCGATCAGCAAATTTTCGTGAAATCTAAATCAAAATCGATCAATTTCACCAGTTCCTGTTGTGTGTAGCTAGAGATATTATGGTAACAGTCAGGAGAGCAGCATTTGTGCCTCTAGCATTCTATTAAATTGCTCAGATTTTAAAACGTAAACGGAGGCTTTTACAATGATAAGCACCTCCTAGACTTGATCGAATTGGATAGCAACTTTAAACTTTATAGCTCACACAGTTGGGGTATCTTTTTTTTTTATTTATAAAGTAAGTACAGACTTGGTTTGGCTACCGGAAGGGATTACGTGACCAATAAAAAAAGTTTAAAGATTTCCTTTTAACGTAGCGTAAATAAAATATATAGGTGACGACACAATAAGTTAAGTAATAGGTATACCTTTTCTAACTTGGATTCCAACTTTGTGAAACTATAAACTGCACAGATTGATGGTTGGCCTTTATTGTATATAACAGAAGGGTGTGAAGTCTAGCTTTGTGAAACAAACCTCAATTTCCCCTTTCATTGGTGGTATACATACTGGCAATAAGTAAACTCGCGGTAAGCCTAACCATGTCGGTAATCTAATTAATGTTTATAAGTTCGCACAAGTTATGTTGATACTACTTGTGGTAGAGATACTTGGAGGGTAAATCTATACGAAGAAAATTTGGAATATGTCGCTCACTCTATTGGTAAAAAAATTGTGTAAGTGAGGGAGTGTTTTTAGAGTTGTAGGTAGAGAATGTCACGAATCTTGAATGGAAAAGTTCATAAATATTGATGAGCATTGTAGAAATAGAGTAACAGTTCAAGGTAAACTATGTACAGTACAGAAAGATATGTGACTGATTTTAAACAGCGTCTGCCTTGTTTTTTTTGAATAAATTCTATATCGCTACTTGATGTAAACGCAGTGAAACGCTCAATACATCCTGTTTTGGTAGGGTGTAAACTGAATTCCTTATTATCAGTCTCTATTTACACACTCACTAAACATCAACCAAATTTATAGTAAGCGAAATTAATCCTTTAAACCTGCAGTAAATCCTGAAACTATTATGCAAGTAAGCTTTAATCCTAATTTTTTTGTTTTACTAAATCTATGCTACTACTTTTGATAATTATTTTCATACCCCATCACTGTCACCTATCAGCGTTGAAGCCTACCTATTTCAGTATTGATTTGTTGGAGTTGTTCCGAGTCAGCGATCTTTTACCATATTACCATCAGTATACAGTTTTTAGTGATGAGGTAGAACGACGTCTATCAAACTGGTAAAATGAACCAATTTTCTATTAATAGACATTATTGTTTTAATTAACATCCGATGTCAAAAGGAAATGCTTTATACAAAATATATTCGATTAATTTACTAGTTCTCTACCTGTTTGGAATAGATTTGCTTGCAAATAGTCTTGACTAAATTAATTAACGCACACTATTCTGTGTTATCTCGTTTTATTTTTTCCTGAATATAAATAACAAGTAAAAGGAATAATTGACAATCGATGCAAGTATATTTTGTTATATTATTTGAAAATAACAAATTTGCTACGTTTATAACAAATAAAACTGTAAAGCTACCTGTTGAATATTGTCGCATATATGAAAATAAAGCGTCACTCTTATCGTTTTTCCAAAAATCCTGTAAATTGGCAATTTAATCAGATTTTCAGTGAAAATTTTTTAAATTAACAGAAATCCGTTGATAATACTGTTGTATTTGTTTTGACTGAAATAATGGCACGATTATATAAAACTGATATTGTAAAAATTGAATTTCATCTACATTCAATACGATCCCAGACATGATGATTGTCTCTAATATGCTACTATGACCATTTTCAGCTTATTTATTCAACACAAATAGTATCCGATAGACTATATGGATTGGCATTGAAACAGGTTGAACGAAATAATAATGATAAAATAAATCCCCCAAACCTATTCTATTACAGTAAAACTTGGGCGATATTTCAGGACTTGACTGAAATATAGAAGATTATTTAATGTGTTGAATGATCTCTTTGTTATGGGAACCATGAAAAAAGGATTATAAGTACACCTGAAACTATTCAATTCTTTTAAAAGTTTTTAGATTCTTGACACATCTACTTCTCAAATATTGTTGATCTTTGTTGTGAGAAAGAGCAGAAATTAGATGTCTCCTAATCCAATATTTCACAGTTATATTGTTTCCTCTGTTTTTTTTTTGTTTGTTTTGTTTTGTTTAATAAAACTTTATCTGATTGGTCTGGAATTTGTCATGTTTCCCATCTACAGTCAGTTTTGATCAAATAAGGAAATAATTTTTTTGTTGAAACAAACCGTAAAACTGGAGCATATTTGTGTTGTGTTCAGTTTCATCTAGGAAAAATCGCAATTTTTAACATAAAGGCGCGTCTCCACACAGACACATTTAGCGGCAACCGTTACTAACAGGGCTTGCAACCTTTGATGTTTATTCATTCACCGCTCTCGTATGGAACAAGTTGCAGGCGATGACTTTGTTGCTCGGGCACGTGGGTAGCACATAAAACTGCTGACTTGCGCTGCTACCTACGCGAGAAATTTAATACAGGCAGTAAGTTGACGGCTAAATGTGTCCGTGTGGAGACGCGCCTTAACAACTACTCTTGGTTATTACTGATCCACACACGATCAGTCAGAATAAAACGATGAACGCAATTTAAAAGTGGAACTCACTCGTGTCAGCTACATGGTTGTTGAGACTTTCAGTTGCATGATCTTGTTTCGTTCGTTCACTTTTTTGTGAATTTCAGTGAGAAAGATCAGCAAAGAGGAACAATGAACGATATTTTAAATTGGTAGAAAGTGATGATTGTTCAAAATAATAATAAAAAAAAGTTGAAACTTTTGTAAAGATCGTTAACAACAAAACTTACAGGGCACTAAAACTTCTTGACTTGAGCTTTATTAATTAAACATTGCAATATAGCTTTAAACTTCTTATAATGCAAAGTAGCATTTCTATGTTAAAAGGTAGCGTCTAAACCACAAATCTGATTATTCAACTGTTGTAAACAAATGTTGTTATCCTTAGATTAGTCGTTCTTGTCGATGTTTTCCCTATATCAAAATATAGTTTATGTTGTCATGACACAGTGTTAGTGTTCTACAATATAACAGTCTGTTTACAATTTCAATCTAAATAAGTTGATTTTATGGCTTTTTTGTGTTAATTTCATTTGTTACCACTATTTATAGATTGGTTCCTATTTATCGAGGGTAAGTTACATAAAATCTACCCAAAGAAACCATGAAATAAATTGTTGGGACAGTTGTGTGTCTAAAAATAAAAAGAAATAAAACATTGATGTTGAATATAAAAGCTATTATCGGTGGAATTCAGCGTTTCAAAGATCTGAACGTGACAGCAGCTCCTGAAAAATATCGAACATTATGTTGACAAATATATTAGAAATGCTTAAATAAAGAGTAGTCTATATAGGTTAGACAAGTCGTTTTCTTGACTAAACAACGAAAGTTATGGATATTAAAGCTATTATTTATTGTTTTGTACAATAACAGTAATTCAAATGGAAATTTTTTTGAATTTCTTCCAAAATTTAATTAGAAACTTTTTAATTATTAACCGACTTCTTAGATTGGCAGAACACAAACCCGAAAACTGGTATTGGAGGTAGATTTGACGGAAAAATATATCTAATTCTTTTCTTATTGTTGACTCTAAAGAAATTCCTGCCTCGTTTCTTACAATTATTCACCACGCAACAAACTAAGTAATCATAAAACACGTCTATACAGGACACGCATTGCTTGCAACATTCGATTGATGTTTATTCATTTACCGCTCTCGTAAGGAGCAGATTGCAGGCGTTGACTGTATTGTTTGGGTACGTGGGCGGCGCCCAAACCTGCTGACTTGCGCTGTTACCCACGCGAAAAATTTGATACAAACAACATGTTGCAGGCTAAGTGACCGTGTGGAGACACAAAAGGGGCTTCCCAAAAATCATTTCGTCAGTGACTACTCAGAGTCGTCTCACGAACTGTATGGGCTACTCGTCAGTAAATGTGAACGAGTCATAGAAATCTTCACAGTATTCACTTTTTAACCAAGCAATCAGTTAGAGTTATCATGAATAAACAAATGCACAAAATGGAAAACAATGTTGCTTTGTTTATTTTTTCTGTAGAATTGATATCTTTGCAATTTATATTTATATTGTGTGTTCAATATTCAATACGGTATTGTTAATGGGGTAAGTCGTCATATAAACAATACAAACAACGAACATTCCAAAATATAATTGAATCCAATGAATCCATAGATGTTTCACAAATAAGCAAGAAGAGATCGTTACATAAATTAGATCTAACAAGTGTACACTGTTCGAGTGTAACGATTTGAAATACAATATGCCTTGATGGAATCAATAGAAGTCAAGTAATGGTAATGCTACAATTCTTGGCAAATGCTTTGCAATTGTATCTTTAATGTTTCTCCAAAATTATTACTAGATATAGAATAGCAATTATAATACGCAATTTTTTGGGTGAATTAACCGAGTTTTGGTCAATCGGTTTGTAAAATTTATTGTTTAGTTCTGGCAAATTCTTTTTAATCTAATTTCACCAAAAAGGGTCTCTGTTGAGTTTTCCTTATAAATATGCAGCGATTTTTGGATTCAAAATTACGGATTCAGACGATATACGGCTCCCAAATTCTATCCGTTAAGCTATAAAGCTTCAAGGTTTATTAGAAATGCTAATAATAATAATATGCTAACGATTTGTTGTAGGATACTTTAAACAGTTTTAGTGGGAAAGAATTCACTTTGGTGCTCGTCATCGTCAATTAATGTTACCACAAACCTATTTCGATGTTCAGTTTGAAAGTCAAGTTTGTTTCAAAAAAAATAAAAATAACATTTGACAGCTTTATTGGCCCGATGTAACTTTAGTAATGTGTGGGTAACGTTAGAAAGCTTCAGGAAGTCGGCCAAGTTTTCAAATTTTTAGTGATGACGACTAGTTTGGAATTGAGTTGAATTTTGGGGATAGAATTAAAAATTAGGTTGACGTAACCAAGATGTATTGTTGTTGTTTTCAAGGGCGTTTTTGGATTTATCACTGTTAGTGTTAATAAATTTCCCTTGAATTCTATTTATATACAAAAGCTCAATTCGTGTGAAATTCGTCTTCAAATTTTCCAGAAAATGTGCCACCACACCATTTAACTAAGCGACAATATTTCTTCATTTTTAATTTTTAATATCACCATTTATATAATTCAACATAATTCTCTGTTATTATTATACGAATTTCTGTAATATCAAGATGAATCGTGTTTACTGTTTGTTTTGGTGTTTTATTTTTTGAATTTTTCCACTAACGTCAAGTCGTAAATTCCAATGATGGTTGTTTTATAAAAATAGAATAATCATTAATTCATGTCTTCCATATTTACTTACTGTTTTGTCATTTATTATTCTTCTGTATAAACATAATAAGTGAAACAATTAGTTATAACAAATTGGATAATTTCATACATCTGTGGAAGTGACGTCTTGCTAACATCAACAATAAGGAAGATGAAGAACGTGACGCACTTAAGTTTTCATGCATATGCTGTTGTTCCACATTTATATTCCAAATATTACGAAATATCAACATGTAACTTCAAGAAATTTGCACAATTCTTCTACGATAGTAGGGTCGATTCTTCTAATTTTCAGCTTAAACCGACAAAACTATAAAAACTTTTTATTGATGATTACTTGAAGGCGAGTATAAATAGTACAAAACGTAAGTCTTCCTCTCATAAAACATGCAATATGTCTTTATCGTAACGAATCAATCATTCTATAAAATGTCGTTGAATGTATTTTTGATACACATCGACTTCCACAAAATAAAACTCACTGATCTACACCTACACAAACACATAACTATCTTTATGGCCTATTATTGACGCCAATCTCTAGCTATCCTTTAACTGGCATTTGATATTTGAAAATATCAAACAAAGGTAACAGTTTTATAAAAAAAACTTTCATTAAAAATTCATTGATAATGACATGAATGTTTGTAAGATGTGAACCGTTTATTAACCATTTTCGGTAACGTTTTGATAAAGGTTCTGATCGAAAAATCGTAAATAGCTAATGGCAATATATCTATTTTTAACATTGATCGAAATTCAACCGAATGTCTGGGGATTTTTAATATTTGCCAAAGAATGGCCCAGAATCCTATAGCTGTATAGTTGATCTTTATTGGAAATATATATATAGGTTATAAGGCACAAATTATGAGGGAAGAAAGTTGAAAAGGTTGAAAAAAGTTAAAGTGCGTTTCTCGGTCGAATTAATCAAGATTTAATTCATAAAATCGGATGATTTTCGATTCTACAATAAGATGAAAAATTCACGAAGAAGCTTATTTTTCAAATGAGATTATGGATATGTTATAATTAAAGACAACATCTTATCAGCGTAAAGTAAATATTTTAAACATATAAATGGATGATCTTTCCATAGATAGTTAGTTATTGTACATCTATAAAATTTGTAACATTAATATTCGTTTAAAATAAAATTCATTTGTATTTTCAAAACTTTGTAATTGGTGACAAGCGGTGGAATAGCTTGCATTATTTGTGATCTGTTAAACAGTTAACCTGTGACATATCCGCAGCTATTTCCGAGTGACGTCCTCATCAGAAGGCAACGTTAGACTCCCACAAACAAAACAAAACAAAACAAAAAAAAAAAAAAAAAGAGAGAGAGAAGAAAAAATAATTATAAGGTGAGCCAGATTTCATTTTTTTTTAAATAAAAAAAAAAAACTGGAGAAAATCACAGAAGAAATCAATTCTATTATTGACGAGATTAATAATTTACAAATTAAAGACGAAATGAATGCTGACGCTTTGAAATTATTAGAATTACATTCAAATCTAATTCCAACTTTAAAAACATTAAATAATCCAATTGCAATAACTCAATTTATAAAAAGAGTCGATAATTTCAACACAAAATTCTCAACACCAGCATCGAAAGAACAGAATGAACTTGTATGGTTATACATACAATCAAAAATCCAAGAAGACGCTTTATTTGCATTAGAAAACTGCAACGACTGGAAAGAACTTAAAGCAAATTTGAGTATACATAAACCTAAAATCTCAAAAGAAAATCTAATTGAACAATTGGTTACAAAAACTAGAGACAATAAAACCAATTTACACACCTTTATAAAAGAAATGAAAGAACTGGTACAACAAATAACAACCGAAAGTCCGACGGTCGAACAAGACATCGTAAGAAGAACAATGGAGACAACGGCCGTAAAAAGAATAATTAAACAATTACCGTTCAACATAGCATTAACCCTGCGAGCATTAAAAGTCGAAACATTAGAAGCATTAGAACAAGGTTGTGAACTTTTACAAATTAACGAAGAAAAACCAAGAAGTGAACCAAAGAAATTCCCATATCAATCAGTTATACCGGCCACACCTCATCCCAAATTCCAAAAACAAAACTGGAGTCAATCTCAACAACAACCAAAACCAAATTTCCCTTCTAAACCGATACAATTCCAAAATAAACCAAGAACTAAATTTGCTCCCAGACAAAATCATCAAAATAGATGGCAAAACGTAACACCAATGAGTGGAATTTCAACTATGACCAAATATCAACCAAGATCATCATTTCAACAACAACAAAATCCATTCCAAGCTGGACCAAGCCAACAAAAATGGGTAGCAGAGGAATTATTCCAATGCGAAGACGAAGCAAATCAAGACGAAGAGCCATATGAACAAGAACAAGAACAAGAACAATACGAAAACGAAATGGAAGAAGAAAATCAAGATTCGTCAAGATGCAACGAATTAATGGAAGAAATACAGAAAATGCAACTTAAAATCAAAGAACTAGAAAATTTTATCAAACAAGCCTCATCACCAGACCCAGGATCAACATAAACAATATCTCATTATCTAAACTTCCATACATAATCATTCCTTCATTAAGAAACGCCAAAATCCTAATCGATACCGGATGTTCAGAAAACCTACTA
>JAZBGY010002205.1:0-12608 GCA_037414755.1 Lydus trimaculatus
TGTCGGGAGGTAAGGTTAGCCTTATAAGATCCTCGTCGGGACCTTGTAAAAATTTCTAGTCGGGAAAACCAAGCAATATGACCAACCTTACGTTCGGATAGCACGCATTCAGCCCTTTAAGCGCTTAAAGCGTCTTAAATGCCGTTCGGTTTGATGCTGAGAGCGCCCACAGATACTCTTATGACATCATCTTGACATCATTAACAACGCCCAAGGACCCTTATTTCAAACAGCTAGGGCAGCAAAAGCGTGAGGTTGAGAGTGAACGCCATTTGTACAGTAATGGCCGCCAACATGGTATCGGTAGAATTGTTAGACGCTGAATCAAGAAAAATTTACGTTGTTAATGTGAGTCTTGAAGACGCTGCTAGAATTGAGGATGCTGAGTTGAACACATTATTCAATTAAATTCATTATTTATGTAAATATTAGCAATCATTGTTGTTTTCTATCAGTTGCTTACGTTACACGTGGTGGGAATTCAATGTTTTGCATGTATTCTCTTAGCTTTGTGTACTGTAGATATTAGCTGCATTTACATAGTATTTCCTGGCTAAGGTTTTCTTTTCTTCTTTTAATGTTTAGATATAAACTTTGCTAACAAAGTTTTGGTGGAGGCCATTAAGGAGTCTGGTCTGGACTGATATATTCATTAATGAATTGTGATTTCATGAATAAGTAACAAATGTGGTATTTTTTAGAAGCAAAATTCTATGATAATGGACCAGAAGAGCCTCGGAGTGGTACATCCCAGGACCTGCCAGAGGAATTGGGAAAGACGACCCAAAAAAAATTTGGGAAACTATTGCTTTGGAATTACAAAAAATGGGTCACGGTGTTTCAGGGGCCCAATGCCAAAGTAAGTTTGCCGGGCTGAAACACACATACAAGCCCGTTAAAGGCCAAGAGATTGGCGACATTCCCAGACGGCTATAGGCCTTTAGAGCTTTCAGCATCCCCAGTTTAAAGGTAAAAGAATGTATAAACATAACAGCGAAACTATTATGAAATACCGTTCCACTGGTATGCACCTCTTTGAGATGTTTTAGCTAGCTATTGTTTTACATCAAAATAACATATTTTTTCACTTCTTCCGTTTTCATGGGATACATTTTTATGTAGGCGTAAAACCGAAAAACAAAAAGTAAGTCGTGGAATTTTCTACCCGACAAAACGATGGTTTATAATGTAAAGTTTGTATTATATTTTTCCTTAACGTTAAAATTGTTTTAAAATTGTTACACACAAGAATGAGCCACACCACTCAAACTAGAAAAAAAAAAACATTTCCGACACATTTTTTATATTTTGTTATATTTACTAGGTAAGTAGAAAAATGTTCTATCGCAAAATCATTTTCTTAAAAAGAATTATCACACATATGTATGTACCGATAATTCAGTAACTACAGCTAACAGGGTGACCATACGTCCGAATTTTTTCGGACATGTCCAGAATTTAGCGCAAGAAAATTCTGTTCAGGCAGAATTTGTTGTTTTCATGGAATGACCGAAATTTGAAATTTCTAAAATTAGCGACATCTAATGAATGGAGTGATAAATCATCGACTGGTTTCTGTGGCTTACAAAAGTAAGTGGTAGGTTAAGTTGAATAAACTTTTATTTTAGAAAACGGAAGGAAAATACGGCACAGCATGTTGGCTATAGGAAGTGGGTCTCCCAAGAAACCGGACTTAGATCCGGTCCTCCAGGTGGTCGAGGAGGATGCCCCGAGCTTAGATGTTAACATCAAATGTCCCTGTGACAGCACTGCTGTGTTTGAAAAAGGTACTATTCAATAAGACTGAATTGCAAAGAAAATGAATTCAAAAAGAAAAATCCTTAGAGAATGTGGAACAAAAAATGGAGAAACATATCTTATATGATCTATTGGTAAAGTTCAATCTTATACGAAACGTGACAAAATAAAACAAAATTATTATTTTTTAAATGACAAAGTACAAACAATAAAGCCCACCACAAGCGACCTGGGAAAACATATAACAGGTATCTTTAACCTAACTGTGTGGAATGATAATTTATTATAAAATAAATAAAAATAAAACTCTACATCTAAAACCACAAAAAAATTATTATTCGAAAATATTACTGCACTTATTTCGAATTTATAGAATATTATATTATATAACAAAGCGGGCCTCAAATAAGAAATATGCACAGTTCTTACATTAACGATAAAATACAAATAAAATAACCTGTAACGCCACTGGCGAGGGATAGGAGGTCCCAGCAAAGTTACTGTTAGACTTCTGTGCACTTGTCAATGCGATTGTTTGTTTTATTTATGATTATTTCTGGTTTTACATGTTACATGTTTCTGCGCCGGTTGGTGGCCCCTAGTGCAACTGTGCTTTGACATATTTGCTGTTTCCTGGTGATTTTTTCACCTACCACATGGCCGCATATTGCGACCGCTCGTGATTGTCATGGAGTCCAGCCAGCTACCGACGATGCAGCAACTCGTCGAGAGGGTACAACACCTGAACAGTGAAGTGCAGTTCTTTCGATTACAACTTTAAATCGAGCGAGCGAATAACAATGCCGCTAACAGTAACACTATTTGTGCTAGTGCTCTTCCGTAGCCCCAAGCGCAGCAGCGACAGGATTCACGCGAGGTTCAATACCACTCGTTTAGTCAGCAGGAAGACCTAGAGATTAAAGTGATACTCCAGACCGTCCCTGTGGAGATTTCTATCCGGGAGATCGCAGATCTCCAAGGTCAAGACTTCCACCCACTGAAGGTCAGCAGAATGCAGAGGGAGCGGAACAAGCGTGCTTTGTTGCTTGTGTTGGTAGAGCTCCCGCGCAATCAAAGAAACTGCCACGCCGAACATTGGTGTCTGAAATGTGGCGAACCTGACCCCACCATCACCTGCACAAAGAGTGCAAAAGCCCCAACAAAGTGTGCCAACTGACCCTAACAGCACAAAATATTGGTTCGACATCATTCCAATATCGTACCAATATATAATATCGGCCCAATATTTTACATTTCTGGCCAATGTAGGGAGTATAGTGGCTGGAAATAGATGTACAATATATTCATCAATTATTTATTCTACATGTCCCCAATATTGGGCGCCAATACGGTGAACGATATATGTGGCCAACATTGGTCAAACAAATTTTCTGCTGTGAAACAGTTTTGCAAATAACATAATAATCAGTCATTAAAATGAGGTTTACTTTTTAAACGTTGATCTTAGATTTTTTTTACTATGAGGGCGACCTGTATTTGTTTATGACCTCCCAAGTAGAAGCTTGATCAAGAATAAGAATTTTTCGTAAAATCTCAAATAAAGAAGTTGATCGTCCCGTCAACATCATCCGTAGACACACTGTATATAAATCATTCCCATAATATCATTATTACTTGGCGTTTTGATTATAATAAATATTTAAATTAAAATATTGGTGATGTCGCAATAATTTATTATACAACACTAATAATTTCAAAAACGATTAGTATATCTAATCTCGACCAAATTTACTTTTTTCTCCTTTCTACAGCTATTTATAATTAATTATAAAGATAAGATATCGTATTTAGCTCGCATATAATAGCTATTATAGACTCTTTAAATAATATACTATTATTAAATGCAAACATGTTCTCATACTTACATTTATAAATTTAAAACTACCGCTGCGCGGTCAGTAAAGACGGCATTCAGTATAACAGACCAATCAAAATTGTTTTGTTAACGTGCACGTGTAACAAACGAAACGAAAGATTTATCTAGAACGTGGTGGCCACGAAGTATAGGGATTGAGAAAGATGACCATGATGCCATCTGTCGGAGAAAATTACAAGTAAAGTGATGGTAAACGGTAGTACTTTAGCATTCAAAATATTTTTAATTATTATTTTTCTTTAAATTAAAATAACTTTTCGTCATGTCTTCATCAAAAGTAACTTGTTGTATTCGTGGGTGTTCAAATATGCCATTTAAAAATAATAGGCAGATTAAATTTTATCGTTTTCCGTACAGTTCTTTGAATGCTGCGTTGATAACCCTTAAACGAAAAAAGTGGATAAACGTAGTAAAAAACTACGTGTAAGTAAAATATTTTAATTAATAATTTTCATTAATTATATTTTTTGTCTAATCAATAAATAATTAAATAATATTTAAGAAAGAAATTTAAAATTTGTACAAAATGAATTTCTAATTTATTTTTAATTACATTTCAGGAAGAACCCGAAGGACTGGGAACCAAATAAAAATACTAGAATTTGTAGCGCTCATTTTGTAAATAATCTCAAATCAGAACATCCACTACATCCATCTTACAAACCAACAATTTTTCCTGGCAAAGAAAATACAAAAAAATCTATTCAGGCACTTCAACGATTTGAACGATCACAGCAACGTGGATCACAAACTAGAAAACTTGTACTCAAGCGCAAACCATTTTCATCAAATTTGAGATAATTTATATTCGCTTGACATAAGTTTTCATCAAAAACAGGTTTATCGCGACATGAATATGGACACTTGATCTCGAGTAACTTTTCTCCCGAATATTAGATCCATACACAAGAATACCATCTGGGCTGCAACTTAACCATGGCTGAGGGATGTTGATGATAAGGCCAACTTTAACTACTTCCCAATCCGACTTTATCAAGCTTTTTGTATTCTTCAAATGCTTTTTCTTCTGCTTTTTTTCCATATGACATAGCTGACGTTTGAATTTTTCCAGGATTTAAAAAATAAGTCACAACTTTATCAACGTCAAAACGACTTCCTTTTACTTTATGCCCGTTACTAGCAGTTATACGTAGTTTTCGTTCTTGATACCACTCCGCATTTTCGGACTGATTAGCTGTCCGAACGCTTATTGATAATGCTCTATCAATATTACAGCATATTTTGTCCTGGTAATAAACATACAATGGCTTCAATATTTCACAGTCTACATTATGAAAATTACTAACAAACTGAAGTGTAAAAACTTCTAAGCTGACTTTTTTGGCTTTATCTTCTAAATTTTGTTTCTCCGTCATCCGTACAATGTCAACCAAAGATTCTGCAGCGACAATTTCTACTTTATTCCTTTCTTCAAATTTCAGCATAGTACACAAAGGAGATGAAGCGACAAATTTTTCTAGATTTTTAGCTGAGACATCATACGGCTTTAGATTGCTAGCTTTACTGCATAAAGGAAGAGTTGGGAATAAACTTGTCATTCTTGCGCCTTTGTCGTATCCTAATAATTGACGATGAGAGGATTTTCCCCATTTTTGCAAGTGACTTGTTTTACTTGCTGCAGATTCCGGAGCGTTAATATAATGTATTGCAGCACATACATGTTTACATCTGTCTGAAAGGCCGGCTTTACAGGTACATTTGGCACTTGTTATGTTGCGATTATTCTCGAGCTATAAATATTTTTTTATTTATTGACAGCTACTTAAAAAATTTAATTGATATTGATAATAATAAGAACCACATGTTTTTTCTCAAGGAATTAAAAATTACAAGAAATTTTTTACCTTTAATATCATTTTGACCCTTAATCCGGTCATTTTTTATTGGTAAAAAACCAAATGTAATTATCTTTTGCATTTTCTTTTAAAATTGATATTTACCTATTACATTGTTTACACAAGTTTGGTTTTTTCATTTGACGCTAGGGCGCTCCACTTTCGACAGTAGTGCTGCCTCTATAGTTCGCGCACGATCCCTATAGATACAAGTAGTCCGAACGGTATGGGATTTTTCACATTATTTATGTACTCAATAATAGACCCAGATCATAGTTCTCTTTTTTGCCACTGGCTGCGCAAGTACTCAGGAGGTACCGATACTATGATTATTATTACACTTAAATACGTAAAGATTGACACAATGTTTGAAATACTAGATGATGTTTCTAAAAGGAATATCTCTATTTTTGTTGGCTGTGATGAATATAAGAAGGAATTAACAAAAAAAAAATAATAATAATTTTTTAATAATGCGGGGGCATTTTCTAGTCAAATGTTTCAATAAAAGTGCTACGGAGAGAAAAGTTAAATCTAAAAAATCTCGAAAGATTTCTAAATTACATTAACTCGCGCTTACTATTAATAAAAAAAATTATTCACTCTAATATGAATAATAATCCAGTATTTTAGATCACAAAGAAATATTCTGAACATACGTTCAACTGAAATAATTTGATTTTAAAATATTAAACATGTTTTATACCATTTTAATAAATAATATGTTTGATAATAACTTGCTAATTAATTTTTTTCATAAATTATATTTATCGTAATACGGAAATTAATAGGCATTTGGCAATTTTTTTAAATATTTCAACTAGTAAATATTTTAAGGCAATTTGTAGTTATTTACTTTATTTATTTAAAAACTTGTTTTTCAGCATTCATCAATTTTTTTTCATTGAATAAAATGGTATGGTCTCTACTAATTTTTATATTATTATTCATTAATACTAAATGTTTTTAGCTTTGCAGATTATCCCTTGACCTTCTCTATATTGTTGGATTTACAGCAAGTTTCTAAGAATTTCCTAAAACTTTTATTTAATTCCACGTTTCTCAGAATATTTTTTTCCAGAGCTGTCAATAGCAACAAAACTTCCTGCGTAAGGATTTAAACGAGTACTTCTTGAAAAATGACGCGCTCTACCGGCAAAAATTCTGCCCCTCAGGTCGTTTTCACACACACCGGCAAAACCGGAGCCGGAGTCGGCGCCGGCACCAAGTACAATGTAATCAAATGAGAGCTTTCACACACACGCCGGCACGGCAAATATGCCGGCCCGATCTCCGGCAACGAGAAATGCAGTCGGAGTGGATCTCGACAAACCGTCCGCCAGTCCGGCGCCCGGCTTATCGAATTCAATGTTTTCTTATCTGAGGTTTCACACACATATGTTTATTTGTCGGTGCCGGCGAACTGTTCGTAAATTTCTCAATTGAGTTTTGTTTGTGAAGAGAGAAACATATAATTTTCAAGTATGAATAAATTTAAATACGATATTTTCACATTAATTGAAATGGTTGAGAGTAGAGGTGTGCTTAGTGAATTCGATTTATCGATTTAAATCGATTTATGCCAAGCTTTGGGTGAATCGATTGAATTAGAATAATTTATCGATATTCGATTTTCGGGAAATTCACAATTAACGAAATTAGATTTTCCTGGAACATTCGTGTATTGGACACAAGTATTTTTACAGTGAAATGTTCACGTGAAATCTGAGTTTTTAAACTGATGCGTTTGCAGTTCACTGTGATTGTCAGTGTTCAACTATGTGATTTTAAAATGTTTATTAATGAACTATTGTTTTCTAGGAAAATGTCCCCCTTCCCAGTGAATCGATTTTATCGATATTTCTTGGAATGAATCGATATTGAATCGATTCACCTAAATAATCGTTAAGCACACCTCTAGTTGAGAGTAGACCTTGTTTATGGGATAAAACCCTAGATTGTTTTAAAGATAGGATAGAGAAGCAGAAGGCATGGAGGGAAATTGGTGAAATTTTTGAAGGAAATTTTTCAAATATGGACAAAAAAGAACAACAAAAAATAGGTAATTTGATCGATTTTTATTTACATGCATAATGTTATATTTTATTCATTTGCCATGACAATGCACCTTCAGGGCTTACAAAAAAATCAGCAAAACGATCTCTAATATAATTCGCACATCTTGTTGCTCGACCAGCTGGTACTGTGGCTAGATTTTCTAGCCCTTGACTCATATACAGATCATCAGATATATACCCATCATTTTCTCTTATTAAATTATGTAACACAATGCAAGCTTTAACAATATCTTTTGCAAATTGTTTCGAAACATTTAATGGTCTATTCCGAAAGCACATTCCACATATCTTCGTGCCCTACACAAACGATAGTTAAATATTCGTTTTTGATCACTTAAATTATGTCCTGCATAAGGCCGCATAAAATTTTCTGATAAAGAAAATGCTTCATCGCCCACAAGCACAAACGGTAAATGTTATAACCACCCTTATTGGTCAAGTCTAACACTTCTCCCACCCTCGACAACGGGCGAGGGTGCATTATATCGGGGATGTGGGATGATAGACAGTCGTCGTACAGCAGTACGAATAACAAGTATCATAGTTGTGGACTAGTAATAAAAGTTGACTAAAAATCATCACATTTTTAATTACACAAAAAAACACACGTATGTGCCGAGAAACCAAGCAGTTTCCCCCACATTAACAGTAAATTATCATCACAATTGACTTGTAAGGGACACGGAGGGGGAATTTGTAGTTTCTTTTCAACGAGCGATTTATAAAAGGTGCTTTGCTGCAAGATTGATGAATCAGAGTCTTTCCCGTAAGCACCTATATCAACATATATAAATTTATATTCAGAATCAGCGATTGCCATAAGTACAATTGAAAAATAACTCTTATAATTAAGGTTCATTGAACCACTATATGGAAATTTAGTAGTGCGTATGTGTTTTCCATCGACTGCTCCCAGACAGTGTGGAAAATATGCAAATTTTCTGAAGCCTTCTTCTATTTTTTTCCATAATTCTTCTGAAGGCTGTGGAAGCAATTCTTCTTTCAAAATGTTCCACAAGGCATTACACACTAGTCGCACACTTTTGCTAATTGTACTTATTCCTAACCTATAAGAGTAGTGAAGGTCAGTAAAGGTTGTCCCTGTCGCAAGATATCTGCAATTATACAAAAAAAAGTAAGGTCTTTACAAGAGCATGTATTTTTATATGTTTTTCTTTGTAGTCGACTCAGTCAATACGAAATGGCAAAATATCAGAGATGCTTTCATCAAATCATTAAAGAAGAAGTCAGGTCAAGCCAATGCAAGGAAATATATTTATCACGACAATCTTAAATTTCT
The DNA here is from genome assembly GCA_037414755.1 of Lydus trimaculatus. Classification (NCBI taxonomy): domain Eukaryota; kingdom Metazoa; phylum Arthropoda; class Insecta; order Coleoptera; family Meloidae; genus Lydus; species Lydus trimaculatus. The sequence continues at coordinate 8,890 of JAZBGY010002205.1, forward strand.
AATGAAAATAGTGGAAAAGGATGACACAGAGTCAAGTATTACAGACTCACAACAATTATCTGAAACTGATGATATGCAACATCTAGACAATACAATAACAGACAGTGAGATACAAAATAGGTGTTCAACAGAAACTCGAAGGCCTATAAAAAAAGCAAAAATACAAGACGAAGTTGATAGAGAAATTCTAAAAATGTTAAGAGAGAGCAAAACTACACCCGATGAGGATGAAGCGTTTTTTCATTCAGTTCTTCCTTCTATACGTGCAATGTCAGAAGATCAAAAACTGGACTTTAGAATGAGCGTTATGCAGTTAATAAAGGACATTAAAAACCGATCCATTCAACGACCAGCCCCATTTTCCTGTGAAAATTCTTTTACTACACAGCCTTTATATACTTCAACACCAGTTACTTTTTACACTAACACAGTTCCAAATCCTGAATTAAAATCTCATTCCACACATTTGAACCAACATTAATTAATATCCATTTTATTTCAAAAAACGTCTATGTGTAGGTACATATATAAATTTTATACATACATAAAGCAATAAATATTATATTTTGTTTAACTCTAATATAAACATATACTTACCTTATTGTTAATGCTAACATTTCCTTTGGTGGAACACAAGGTCTCATTATAGTATCCTGCTGTTGAATACAGTCGGATAAACGTTCCACCAAAAAATCAAATACATGCGTACTCATCCGAAAATAGTTGAAAAATTTCAGTTCATCTGCTCTTAGTTTTTTAAACAGTGTGTAGAAACTTCCTTCTAAATATCTAACTGTTAATAGCGGATGTACCCAAAATTTTCGTTCAACATTTCTATTTTTCCGTCTGCGATACATTAATAATAGAATATGCTGCATGCGGTTGTTGGAATACATTTTGCCTCGAACACTGATAAATGTTAACTGTACGACGGCACCGATAATACCGGTATATGTGTGAAAAGCAACAAGCCGGAGCCGGTGCCTGTGTGTGTGAAAACGACCTTAGAGTCTATGTCGGTTTGTAACGATTTCATATTCTGCCCTTTGTGATTTTTAAAACGCAACCAGGAATTAGAGATTATCACATGTAAGAGGCGTGGTTCCGCATCCTTTACCACGCCTGCTAACGATAAGAATTGCAATGATGGAAGTCACAAATAATTTTTTGTTGATTTATTTTTTATAAATATTTTTTCAATTTGATATGGATTTTAATTATGTTAGTATTGAGAATGTTAGTTTTCTATGCACCCAGTATTTTCAGCCCCTAATTTAATATGTAAATGTGTCTTGAGCGAAAACATTTTTATTTACTTATTTATTCTTATCAGATCACAAACAATCTAGAAATAAAACTTTTAAACATTCCATCGAATTATCATATGAGCTAGATATAATTTTTAGACTCTCTTCCACATAAAGTAATGGTAAATTGCAATTGGATACATGGATTATATTATGTAAACTTTCGATTTTGATGATTTTTGGTATATGGACAGAGAAACTCATTCTAAGGGGCACGTGTTTTTTAAATATGTATCTCCAGAGCGGCTTAGTATATTTGGATGATCCAAACACTAAATCATAGCAACACCAACACCTATAGAGCTATAATGCAGCATAAACTAACTTTCAATGACTTATTTGAGGGTGGAACTATCAGCAAATACATGTCACCTTTTTTGTTTTTTTTAACCATTTTTTACCCTATGGTTAAGTTTATAATCCTGGAATTTTGTGTGCAAATATCAAATAATTGATAAACAAAAGTTACCTGTTTTTGAAAATTTTTATATTTTTGATAGTTAGAGGTGGAAACATGTATTTAGAGATGAAACTTTGGGGATGAATTGCACCAAAGTGTGATAGTATAAAATTTCACCTTGCAAAATCAGTTTTACCCAATCCAACCCCAAAGCTACATCCTTTAATAAGTGTTTCCGCACTAATTGTTTAAAATATGAAAAAATTCAAAAATGGATGATTTTTGTATTTTAATTGACTATTCGCACAAAAAATTCCAGGTTTATAAACGCAACGATTGTATAGAAAGAGGTAACAAAACATAACAAAAATGACTCCCAAATAAGACACAGGAATCTTGTTTTTGTAATATAACAGCCCCTAAGTGCCTATATTATTTAGTGTTTAAATTTTCCAAAAAATACTGAGCCGTTTTGGAAATATTTGACAAACACTGATTCTCCAAAGGTGAAGTTCAACCCCCTTTTCTTCCTTAAACTCAGGAATAAGTACGAATGGCAAATTATCCCTTGGAATGAATTGTTCTACCTATGTACCTAATATCATCAAAATCAGGAGTTATAGTTTGATAACTGGCTTAATAGGTCCAGTAAAATAATAAAAATTAGTTCACGATAGATACAGCAGCAACGACTTGATAGAAATGGTGAGATATTGCCACCATAAATAAACATTTAAAATTTGTCTTGACGACAGACTGTCCAGATCTTTCTTTAAAAACCCGAAGCAGGTAGTTTTGAGTATTGGACTTGTTGTCGTCATCAAAAATTTTAAATATTCAATTACGATAGAAATATTTAAGCATTTCCATCTAGTTATTGTTGCTGTATCTATTGTGAATTAACTTTTATTATTTTACGGGATCTCTTAAGTCACTTAACAGACTATATATTGGGTTCCCTACTTGTACAGTCTTTTTCTAATTAAATATAAGTGAACAACAGAAACATCTGTTGCCATGTTCTATCATAATTATTCATTTGTTCAAACCTGGTAATTCATTGTCCAATAGACGATTATGATTGGTGTTTCGTATGATAAGCCTCCTCTTAATGAAACTGACTTAGACAGAGACAGAAAACAAGGTGTATTATTGTTTGCCTAAATGTTAAGTTTTTCTAAAATAATCATACTTTATTGCAATTTTCTGAAAAACAGCAGCAAATTTTGAAAAAATAGATGTTAACAGGGGATCACAATACCGCCTCCTATCATCAACATAAATTTAATTCGGTTATAATAACTACAGGAGGTAGGAAACGAAAAGTACGATTGAGCGATTTTCCCTTTTTTTGGGAAATTCTAAGAATTTTTCCACTTTTCAGATATTAACAAGGATTCTCCATTGCAACTGTAATCGAATGCAATATCGACCACTGCTTCATCTATTAATTTCATTGAATAAAACGAAAAGTTCCCATATGCTAGCTACCGCACGACATAGACTCTTAAATTGAGACCATTTGTTCAACATTACGTTCTGACATGATACTAGTATCATGCGTTCGGACTCCTTGTATCTATACTGGTGGCTAGGGTGTGGTGGTTGTGTTTTGATATTTTGTCCAGTGCCTGGTTTTGTTTATAACGCTGAAATATAATTCTACTCAAGACTTTGACTAATTGGTAAGGGGCCGTCCACAAACCAAGTAACGTTTTTTCTTACGTTTTTTCACCCTCCCCCCTCTTTATAACACTATGTAGACATTCGGTTTGGAAATTAATCCTTTTACCTACTATGCTAATAATTTATCTAGTGTGTTCTCTGTCTGATACACTTAAGGCACATGAGCCATCGTATTTTTAAAAATATCTCTCTCCAACATTGTGTTTGACAAAGATCAAGATTTAAAACATTTGTGTTTTCTCTATCTTTCAAAGAAGACAACTACAGTCGGGAGCAGATAAATTTTAACGTCTCTTGGAGTGAAATTTTGCCCCTTTTACATAGAT
>JAZBGY010002206.1:0-12603 GCA_037414755.1 Lydus trimaculatus
TCACTTTAACTTGTATAAAGACCGTACGTGTCTTTCTGTAATGGGGCTAAACGGTACATTTTGCCACTTCTATATACAGATTGAGACATTTCATATAGAAACATAAGACAGTCTTGAAGGTGGATAATTTTACACAGATTCTACCAACTATCTCTTTTCAAATCACACGAAGGCTATAAGACTGTCCCAGTTCTTGTAGATTATCCTATGTTTCTAGATGAACTATCTCAAGCTATATATTTCTGTATATAAAACTGAATATTTCATAAATTAGGTCCTATGCAGGCGACGTCTTTTTCACTCAAGCCTTCGCCAACGCCATATCCTACTATAGTTGTTTCAGTGCTCTCATACATTCCAACGTGTGAGAAGGAAAGGTATAGAGTAGGATGGATAACGAACTTGCGGACGTCCTGATGAAATAAGATGGGAATATTCCACCTTACAAATGTATGTTTCGACTACAAACAGTATACTACTACTGTTAACGAGCTTTAGACAAAAAACTCGCAGTTGCAACGTTTGCAAGGATGCACATTATGCTGGGGCTTATTGTTAGTTGAGTTTAGCGCGCGTGAGAAAGAGGTCGTATGTATAGGCCCTAAATATTACAACAAGCATATGTATACAGGCTGTCCCATGTAAAGTTGTACGTCCTCGTAAATCCCTTAATTTGATACAATAGCTTCAACTGTTGTGCCATATTTTCAATGTATGATATACCCCATACTAGCTGATTTAAACCTGTACCAAAATCTAAATGCCCTTTAAGATATAAGGGGCTGAAATTGTACTTTTTTCAGTAAAATGTACCGTTATTATATCGACCGCCAAATTTAAAATTTGTCATGAAATATATTTTTTCATTGTAATTTGGGGCCGTTTTACCTTGTACGTAAATCCGCTACTACAATCGATTTCAAATTTTAATAGGCAACATTTAAAACTGGAATAAATAAATAAATAAAAAATAATTTACAACTGCTTTCACTTATTTTTTTTTATTTTTTTAAATCACCTGTTTTGAGTGATAAAATTGCAAATTTCACTAGTTTGCAAATCGTTGGCGTCATTTTTTTCTCGATTTCCCATGAACTAGAAATTTGAATCAATTGTTTTAAAACGTAATTCGACACTGTCTTTTTAATTTTTTTTTTTTGTTTTGTTTGATGAATATGTGATGTGTCAGTATATTTTAATTGTTTAATAAAGGAAATGAGGAAGTAATTTCTATTATTTATTGATGTATTAGAAAGCGTTCCTTTAATAATTAATAATTATTCTAAATCGACAGTTTATATATTGCAGTTGTGGCAGAAATTGATTTTTTCTTATCGGTAGTTAAAACACTAGAAAACTAATAGATTTGACATCACTGTGTTACTTCTGATTCAAATATCAAAATGACACCCTTAAAATTGCTCAAATAAACGACAATAATTTGTTAATTATTTGTTTTATTATAAAATTATTGTATATGAGATTAGTATAAATTGATTTTACATACTAAAATTATTTGATAAATCAGGCATTTTACCTTCTTTAACAATTTTTAAAGCTCTCAATACGGACACTTTATCCAATTCACTTTGTGTTGGTTTTTCATTATCTAAACATATATCTTTAGCACGTTCTTTAAAATTTTCTAATGCTTTTATACGATAATCGATAATTGTTGCTATATTATTACCGGTTAATATTAAATTTTCTAAATATGGTAAATTACCAATATATGATATTTCTTCAATATCAACAATTTTATTACAACTTAAATCTAATGTTACTAAACTATATAATTTTTCAAAGCCTTTTAACGATATTATATTATTTTGCGATAAATTTATATACAATATATTACCTAATTTTGTATGTAATTGTGAACATATTGTTATTAAATTATTTGATAAACTTAAATTTATTAATTTATGTAAACATGATAAATCACCAATACTAGATATTTTATTTGAATTCAATATTAATATTTCTAAATTTGGTACTAATTTTATTGTTTTATCAATTTCAATTATATTATTATTTGTTAAATTCAATTTATTTATATTTGTCCATATTTGATTTGTTGTTATATCATATTTATGTAATACATCACATTGTAAAACTTGACTAATACTACTTATATTTGTATTTTGTACAGATAAATGTTGTAATGTTGTACGTAGATTACCAACAGATTCAATTTTATCTAAATTAACATTATTTAAATTCAATGTTGTTAACGACTGTAATAAACAATTAATATTAATTTATCAACTATAATAGAAAAAAATGATAAACGATAATTACCTTAAATGGAACAAAATCGAATGATAGATTGTTTGGAATAAAATTGCTATTTAAATACACAGAATTGCTACCATTTACTGTTAAAATTTTTAATTGTGAACATAAATCTAAAACATGCGTAAAATCGTATCTACTATCAACTTTATCAAGTGTGGGAAACGGTTTTTTAAGACACTCGCTAATTGCGTGTAACTAAAATTTTTAATTTAAAAATCTTTAATTAATTAATTAATTAATGATAATAACAATAATAATACCTCTAATGGTGTTAATGTGTAACTTCTAGTTGAATTTAATAAAATATCAGCTTCTGAATAAAATTTTAATGCTAAATTTTGTAATAAAAAAAATACATCATATATATGAAAATTGAAAAATTCGATAAATATACGTGGCATTGTACGTTTTAAATAATTTAATATTTTACGTGAATAAATTTCAAGACCTTTACGACGATTTTCAATAAATATTGGACATTTATTTCGAATAACCTTTTTCGATGGTAATATATCTTTAGATACACCATGATCAATAATTAATTGATTATGTAATTCATAAAATTCACTATAACGATGTAATATATACCATTTTATATCACCAACATTTATTATTATTTTATAATAAATAATATTTGATATTTCTTCATATTCTGGTATTTCAATTGTTGTTTCATTTGAATTTGACCAAAAACAAGCCATTACATACTATATACATAATTAATATCTAAAAATTAATTGATTTATAATTATATCAAGCAAATTTTAACAATAATTAATAAATACAGTGGAAGAATAATTATTAATTTCGTTTCTAGTTTCTAAACAATTAAATTGACATTTGGTTACAGCTCCAATACTCCTATATTCAAGATTATTGTTCACAAATTCTGTCATCAAAGCTAGACAACAATATCGTTCTGCTAATGTAATTCTGTATATGTCTATCTCTACTAGATCTACAACGTTCTGTTAATTGTAATTTTAGCCAATACCAATAGCGAGACAGACATCTGAGACTGCGCACTTATCTATCCAGAACCAGTTTTTATTTCTATTGACAAAATCGGGAAACATTGACCGGCCTATACAACATTGAATATTTTGCAGTATTACATATATGGGTGTTTATCAGGGTTGCCACATTTCTGTCAAAGAAATGTCAACTGAAAGTCGCCCAGTGTTAAAGTTACATCTGCAAATTTATTTAACAAACCGCTTCTAATTGAATGAACGAAATCGACGATTTGAATATAAAAACTTCAAATTATAGAAATGTCACTAGAATAGAATCGAATAGTAGTTGTATGAAAGCCGTAAAATTCAAACTCTATGTGAGTGGTCACAGGGCCGCCAAGAGCGAGACTAGGTGGTAAAATACTTTCACGGGCCCCAAAAAATTACAACCACGTCGGGAAGCATTCGCGTTCCAGAACACCCTCGGCCCTATAGTAATTTGTACTGGATTTGAGTGGTCCTATTTATTAAGAATCAAATGAGCCGTTTCATTTGAAAGTGGTGCAAGTCCATATGTTTGTTAATTTCGAGATATTTGAAGTTTTAGATGAACGCAATGGCTATGCGATCTCATTGACTAACAAATTTTTAACTGATCAAAGCATATGGATACTTTAACATATAAACTGTGAATTTTGTATGAATGAAAGATCACATTAAATTATACATAAATCACCTGTTTTCTCAATTTTACACAAAAGTGGACTTGCACCAGTTTCAAAATAAACGGCTCAAATATACGCTATCGCATGGCCTATTTTAATTTTTTCTTTGGCAGACTTGACAATATTGTCTGCGCAAAAAAAAATAGTGCCCGCCACTAGAGTTAAATTTTAATTACATAGTGAAAAAGATTTACAAAATATTGATAGTTTAGATTTAAATTTTAAATATAAATGGAATGTTGCGGTCACGTGACCTAGAAATATCATTAGAAAAAAGATACCAACCTGATAGCTGTAGATTTTCTGAATTTCCTCGTGTGAAATTAGGAAATTTATAATATTGGTCGGATTGTTGCAAGATTTTATGCATTAGGTCCTTGGATAATGTATAATCTATTGATTGTTCAAGCATTTATATGAACAGCTTCAATAATTGTTATATAATATTACAATTTCGAAAACTTACCGCGATGTAGTCATATAATTGAGAAATGTGAATCGAGAGAAGATACCCCAATCTGATACAGAGACAGATACGGATACAGTTTCTAGATTTCGTCTCATAAAATTGGAAAAGTTAGTATTATTATAATAATCCTCGATAAGATCCATGGATGGACTATAAGTATTTTTCCATGAGCGATAGTATAAAATAAATCTGCCTAATCTAGAATTTCAGAGTAAAATCCTTTATTCCAAAAGCATGTTTGAAACCCAATCGGCGGTAAAATTAGAAGAACAGTCAATTTTTGCAGACAAGTATAGCTGTGTTCTTTCGCTCTGCTTAATTGGATCTATAAACGCTATTAAACGCGTTCAACCGGATCAGGTGGTGTTCTTTCGGATCTTGGTATTGTGTCAAAACGAATCATGATCCGTAATACCCCTGTCCCTCTGGAACATGGAATTTTTGTGATTCGATAAATGGATCATGATTGAATAAAGTAGAGATTGCGCTGTTTGTACGAAACTATATGTATGGGCGGTATTTTGCACACTCCAGTCATTGGAAATGAAGTTTGAGATTATGATTATCGTTATATAGGTATAGCGTGTAGTGATCCAAACCGACAGAAAAAGTTGTTTTTTTGCAACTTGGATCGAATCACTATTAAGAGATCATGATCCGAAACTATGAGCGAAAGAACACAGCTTATATGTATATGATAGCGATAATTAAAACCATGTCTAACTAAACAACGAATCAAGTGTCTCTTCTTGCTGATCATGCACGGTATTCATAATATTTTTCCAGTGTAGTGTCGTACAATTATAGCTTCCTGTTTGTCCATTTATGAACGCAGTTCTGTATTTGAAAACTTGCTCCACTACTGCCGCCATCTATAAGTTAAATACGTAAATATTTGCTCCTTTGTTTATTACCATAGCAACCACAATACAACCGGTACAACATTGTTGAAAGAAAAATTAAAAGAAAATCAGAAAAATGTTTATTTATTTAAGTAAAAAGGTAGTATTTATATCAACAAAATCTATTCTGTTCTTCTAATTCGTTTTATTGTAGATTGCCATACCTAATAATACAAAAATAAATGCACTTGCTTGGAATAAAGAAGATGGTTATATTGCTGTAGGTGGTGAAAATGGTTTACTTAAAGTACTAAAACTTGATTCTGGTATATTTATAAATGAATTAGATTAATTTGAAATATAATAAAATTTTTATAATAATAGGTAATGAAAATGATAATGGTCCAAAATCTCGAGGTCTTGCAGCATCAAGTAATTTATCAATGAATCAAACATTAGAAGGTCATACGGAAAGTATACAAGTTTTAGTATGGAATGAAACACATAAAAAATTAACAACAAGCGATCAAAATGGTGTAATAATCGTTTGGATGATGTATAAAGTTAGTAATTTTATTTCTAAAAAAAATAAATAATAAATAATCATCGAATACATACATTATTAGGGAGCTTGGTATGAAGAAATGATAAATAATCGTAAAAAATCAACAGTTGTTGGTATGGCATGGAGTTTAGATGGTTTAAAGATTTGTATAATTTACGAAGATGGTGCTGTTATTGTTGGTTCAGTTGATGGTAATCGTATTTGGGGTAAAGAATTAAAAAATGTACATTTATCAGGTGTACAATGGTCACCTGATGGGAAATTATTGTTATTTAGTTTAAAAAATGGACAAGTTCATTTATATGATAATCAATGCAATTTTATTGTAATATTGCGAGTAATTTTTTTAAATAAAAAAATTATTGTATTATTATTATTGTTAGATGTCGATAGAAATCTTCTGTTTAGATTCATACGATAATATTCCAGTTGTTGGTTTAGATTGGTATAATGGTCGTAATGGTTATATGCATGCACTTTGTCCAAATTTGGCAATTTGTTATGAAAATGGTCGTGCTCAAATTATGCGCAACGAGAGCGATACAAGTAATTTTCTAATTATATTTAAAATAAACAAAAAAACACGCAAATTAACGCTTAAAAATTCTTTAGATCCTGTTTTAATAAATATACGTATGATTGCTGTTAATTGTAGTTGGAATCATAATGGATCATTATTAGCAATAGCTGGTCGTCAATATGCAGAAGATAAAGATGTTAATTTAGTTCAATTTTATAATCCTTTTGGAGAAGTTGAATAATTCTATTTTTTTTTTGATTATATTATTAATAAAAATAATTATTAATATTTTAGCATTTACGTACATTAAAAGTACCAGGTAATTCAATATCTTGTTGTGTATGGGAAGGTGGTTCATTACGTGTTGCATTAGCTGTTGATTCATTTGTTTATTTTGCAAATATACGTCCAGATTATAAATGGTGTTATTTTAAAAAAACTGTTGTTTATACATCATGTCGACCACAAAAACCGGGTATTTGTATATCATTTTGGGATATAAGCAATAATCAAGTAAATTAAAAACAAAAATTTTTTTTTTTTTCAATTTAATTAAAAAATTATTTGTAGTGTCATACATTATATGTACCGGTATTGTTAGCATTAGCTGGTTATGGTGATCATTGTGTTTTAGTAACTAGATCTGAATCAGATGATGCTCCAGGACGGTATGGATTACTTTTATGCAACACTCTAGGAACACCTGTAGACGGTAGAAATTTTGTTTTTATACTACACACAATGACATGGAAATTGCACCAGAAGGGGTACGCATTTCTTGACCAAATGTGGCGCTACCGTATGGGCAAATCGGGCATTTGCCCAAGGCGGCAAACAATAAGAGGCGGCAGGAGCGGGCGGCAAAATTTCTGACAAAGATTTATGCAGAAATTTTGGAATATAATCTTATTTTATAAACTTTCGGTTTTTTTTTTTTTAAATCCATTTAGCTAATGTGTGGATGTTACAAAGGTTTATAGGCCTAAGACTTAGTCTAAACATCCATTTATTTCTTGCCCAGGGCGGCATAAATCCTAACGCCGGCCCTGTGTGGCAGACAAGTTTAAGGACTAAAAAACAGCAATTCAATAAAATTTCATTCATATCGCTCGGGTGTCTTGTTTGGTATTCTTCGGAGACAATATGACCGCCCAGCGATATGTGGATGAGGCGGTAACACCCCATATTCTCCCTTTTCTTGGGCAGTTGGGAGACTCACTTTTCTCTCGTATTGCAAGACGTTCTATAGACCGATTTGCACAGAGTAATGTCAATCTTTTGCCATGGCCACCCTGATCTCCCGATCTTTCGCCGACTGAGGAACTTGCTGCAGCCTCTGCAGACACTGTAAGTTCTACAGCACGAATTACAGGCTGCTTGGGTCACAATACCTCAAGAAGAAATCGATTATCTTATAGAAACGATGCCACAAAGGGGCGGAGAGTGTGTAAATAAACAAAAATTCCTACCCCTTCGTAGTGTTGCAATCTCCATGTCATTGAGTATATTATTATTAACAATCATTTAATTTAAAGGTAAATATGTTGATATTGAAACGATTGCTGTAACTATGAATTCTACTCATGTTGTGGCAACATCTAAGAATAATTTTATTGTTTGGCAATATCGGACACCTAAAGCTTCTACAGTTTCAGGTATTTATCGCTAATATATTATTAATAATAATAATAATAATAATAATAATGATAAATTTTTTATAAAAGGCAATAGAATTAAATGTAAAATGTATCATATTGATGATACACCAACTGGAGCTGTTGAAGTTATACAAGATTTAGATAATACAGATAAATTATCGGTTGATACACATAATTCATTAGATCCAGCATGTTGTATATCATGTTCAGATCGTTGTTTAATAATTGGACGTGAATCTGGTATATTACAATATTATGCATTACCACATCTTGTATTAACAAATCGTTATAAAATATCAAGTAGACCACATAAAATTGCAATTAATTGTAATTCAACGTAAATAGTAAATTAAAAATAAATCAATTTTTTTTTTAAAATTAATTAAATTTTAGTCGTTTATCTGTAATTGATGTAGCCGGTGTTATGACTGTTATCGATATATCCGAAGGTGTTGGACGTCCAACAACAAATACAGATGGTAATAAATTAGAACGTAAAGATGTATGGGCTATGTGTTGGGCAACTGATAATCCGCAATTATTAGCAATAATGGAGAAAACACGTATGTACATATTTAAAGGTATACATCCAGAAGAACCGGTCTCTAGTTCTGGATATATTTGTAGTTTTAATGTAATAATTTTCTACATTAATCAATAATAATAATAATAATAATAAATTTTTAATTTTATTATTTAGGATTTAGAAATACAAGCAGTATTATTAGATGATATAATGGAATCACCTGAACGTCCAAATAATAAAGATCATTTAATTAAATTAGAAGTAAAAAGTTTACGTGATACAAGACAATTATTAGAAAAAGTTGGTATAAATGAAGCATCACAATTTATTGAAGAAAATCCACATCCAAGATTATGGTTAAAAACACAATTTATTCAATTTTTTATTAATATTATATACTAAAATTATAAATAATTTTTAAGGCGATTATTAGCTGAAGCTGCATTAAAAACAATGGATTTAACAATAGCCGAATCAGCATTTGTTAGATCACGTGATTATGCACGTGTTTTATTTGTTAAAAAATTAAAAGATATTAATTCGGAACAAATACGTAAAGCACGTATTGCTACATATTTTAAAAATTTTGATGAAGCTGAAAAAATTTATATGGAAGCAGATCGAAGGTTTATTCAACTCTAATATCGACAGTGCCGGATTAACCATTAGGCAGGCGCCGTTTAGGGGGTCCCACGACAATGGATCTTGAAAGAAATTCACAGTTAAACTTTTACATTTCTTCAAAAGATAGTGGTGTACAATTTTGGACGCACTCGAATTCCGGTCTAACTTAATCTTTAATAATAATCTGGACACGAATTCCGGTAGAGAAAATTTTTATTGATATTATCCATGACTCGAATTCCGGTCTAGAGGACGTAATCACTTCAGGTACCTGGCGTCTTTATGTACCCATTTTACCTAGGTATCGGATAGGCTAATTATCATACACCGTTACTGTCGCAAAATAGAAAACAATATTTATTGAGTTTGTTATTTTTATATTAATTATGTATATTTAATTTGATTAATTATATAATTTGTAGTTTGCTGATGATGGCCTAAAATAAGGCCGAAACTAGTTCAAAAATAAATAATTTTCCTTGAAATAGAACATTTATACCTATATTTTAATTTTATAATGTTATAATCATGTATTTGCAATCTTGACGGGAGTTTGTGTGCAGGTAAAAAAGATTATGAATTCGGGTGTCCCCCTAGAGGCCAATTTTACCTCGACCGGAATTCGAGTCTAGGATTAACGGACCCAAGTTTTCGCACAGGTAAAAGAATTTATATGGACCGGAATTCGTGTGCACCGACAATTTTACCCCTATTGTGTCTTTATTTGCCACTAGTTTCATTATTTATGTTTAATAATAATAACATGTTTTCGTCCAACCGATCTAAAAGTGGGTACTTTCCCGCCGCAGTTTGGAACTTAGTCTTAGTTGCCATCGGAAACGGACGTAAAAGTAGTTTTACGGCCGCTAGCTATTATGAAACGAATAAAAGAATAACATGTCAAATGATTCGATGTTTTTTGAAAATTTTCAAATTAGGGTTTTTCCAAATTATTTACAGTTGCATAAAAAATGTAGGTATATACTTCGGCTGCGAAATGCGTTCAGATTTCGAGATTGCTGGCCGAGGCCGCAATTTTCTCTTGGTAAGCAATACGTGCATTTTGCAACCTAGGTAACTATTAAGGTTTGTTGTGTAAATAAAAAATTGGTTTATTAAAATTGTGGGTTGATAAAATTAGAGCGATAATCTGAGGTCCCCCAGTAGGTTAAATCCGGCACTGACTATCGGCATTCTATTTGAGAATATTAACAAATTTGCTTAATTTTTTTTTAGTGATTTAGCATTGCATTTACGTCAAACATTAGGTGATTGGTTCAGAGTTATACAAATTTTGAAAAATGGCACATCTGCTCCTGATTATATGTTGAAAAATGCATATAATTCAACAGCTGATTATTTTGTTCATGTTAATAATTGGACAACAGCTGTTGAATATTATGAAATGGCTGATAATCAAAATGAAGTTGTTGAATGTTTATGTAAAATTGAAGATTTTAAAAAATTAGAATCATTTATACATTCATTACCAGAAGGTGATCCACTTTTAGAAAAAATTGGTGATATGTTTGTTGCAAATGCTGTTATAACTGAGGCCGTTCAAGCATATGCAAAAGTATCGATTAATTATCATAGTTGTTTTTTTTGTATACAAATTTTTCGTTTATAGTTTGGTGATATAAATGCAGCTATTGATTTATGTATTTTACATAATAGATGGGATACTGCAATTGAAATGGCAAAAAAATACAATATCACAAAAATTGGTGAATTATTTACAAAATATACAACACATCTAGTTGAACAAGATTTGTTATTATCAGCAATTGATATTAATATAAAAGCTAATTTTTATTTACATGCTGCCGCTTATGCTATGCAATTAGCTGATAAAGAGGTACAAAAAACATCAATGAATTTAATGAAAATTAAAAAACACTATGTATTTGCTGCACGTTTATTGCAAATTCACAAGAAAAATCCCAATCCAGGTTCGTATATTTTATTTAAATGATTCTTTCGTATTGTTTATATTTACTTGTAGCTGAATGGGGTGTATCTGATCCGATGATATTTGAAAATTGTTGGAAAGGTGCTGAAGCTTATCATTATTTTATGTTATCACAAGAACAAATCTATAGTGGTAAATTACATGATGCATCACGTACAACTTATAAACTTCAAGATTATGAACAATATATTCCAACATATAAAATTTATTCATTATTAGCTTTAGCCGCTTATCTTGATCGAGCTTTTAGTGTTTGTTCTAGAGCTTTCATTAAATTGAAAACGTTAACAAATGTAAGTTAATCGAATTTTTGATAAATTATTTATTAAATAATAAAATTTATAGATATCTGAATCATTGAAAGATTCTTATATAAATTTATCTTGGAAAATATTTTCCCAACATGAACCCAAAGATCTTAAACCAACAAAAGTTAAATGTTCAAATTGTGATACACTATTGTGTGATTGGTATGTGATTTATTATAATTAAAAATAATATTTAAAATAATTTCTTAGGTATACTTCATGTATTAAATGTAATATTCAATTTCCAACTTGTGTCGGTACTGGTAGACCGATTATTGAAGATAAACAAATATGGATTTGTTCAGTATGCCACCATCCGGCTCTTGAAGATTATATGACCTTTCAGAAAGCTTGTTTGTTATGTCATTCACCAAAATAACTGGATGTGTTACAAGGATTGATGATGATATTGTTGGTAAACACAATTTTTTCCAAATATAGATTTATTCTTCGATTTTACAATTTTTTTTTTTTTGGAGAAAAGTAGTTTTTGAATAAACTACTAATGTTAAAAAAATAATAACAGAAATCAAATAAAAATTTATTAAAAAAAACCATTAAGCACCAAATTGTGAATTGTAACTATAAAAATCAATGAATCGAAATATACTATTGTTTTTGTAATTATTATTGATGTTTGACTGCTCCCTGTTTTATTGTAAATTGGGGTTAAATTGTTTGTTTGCCCTATATTAGAAGAAAAATACTTATGGAACTTAGGTACATTGGTTTTTGTTATTCAAATTCTATAAACTTTGTCTTTACGTGCATTTAAGAATATTTTATCAATTGAACTGAATACAGTTGATGCAGCTTTAGATGCATCAATACGATGATGTATACCACGTATTTGATAATAATCGACAAGTGGACGTGTTTGTGTATGATATGCTTGTAAACGTTTTTTTAATGCATCAACATTATCATCTGAACGTTTTATTAATGGTTCACCAGTAATATCATCAGTCATTGGTTTTTTTGGTGGATGAAATTCTTCATGATATGATCGACCACTAGTTGGATGTATTAAACGTCCAGTTATACGACGTACTAATAAACTATCATCAATACCAAATTCAATAACAGCATCTAAACTAGTATTGCGTTTCTCTAATAATTCATCCAACTGAAAATATTTTA
>JAZBGY010002207.1:0-12595 GCA_037414755.1 Lydus trimaculatus
CCCTATCATAAAATAATTTGGCTTATAAGTCAAATTTCACTATTTCCTGACGGCAACTATACTCAAATTTAGTTTTAGCACGTTCAGATTTACGGTATGCACGCAACCTAAAACAGCAGGATTTTATAAAAGATTGCTCCTATAATTCATTTTGATCAATTTAAATGAAAGCTAAATATAATTGGAATAAAAAGAGTGTAATATTAATTATTTAATAAATCAATATAGGGAATTTAACATCGAATGAAAAGCAATTCACTATTAAAAAAGTTTGATTTATAATTGTTCTATACATTTTTTAAAAGATTTATTTCAAATATTACTGATAACAGAATGTAATATCAGTAATATTATACAATGGCATACCAAAGTAACCATTTTTATAAATATTACAAAGGTATAAAACTGGAATACCAAGCTAAAAATTTGGCACCTGCGACATTAATTGAAAATCAAAAATAACGAAACAAATGAGTAAATAAAAATTGAAAAAAATCAAATAAAATAAAAAATAAATAATTTTATAATGAACATTTATTGAAAAAAATACTGTAATCAAAAAACATACAAATTTGTTCTTTCTTGTTTTTTTTTCTCTTAAAATATAAGAAATATGAGATGCATGACACACAAACTGAGTATACAAAATATTAACTTCTTTTTTAACGATAAACGAAGAAAAAAAAACTCTGAAAAAAAGAAAACAATACTCTATATAAATCTTAATATCAAGAGTTTACAAATATATAAGCAATTGTCTGTCTAATTTCAAACAGACCTGCTAGAAAATATTAAAAACTCTTAGAAACACATATAATTTATTAAAGTTAATTTTACCAACAAAACTTAATGCTAATTGCATGAAGAGATCATGCACAAAAACACTGTATTTAATAAAACTTATTGCAGTTCCAAAGAAATAATTTTATTATATTTATATATGTATATAATATATATTTTTGTACAGATGTACTAATTTTTAAAATTGTTTTTTTTTTCCTTACATCTGTACTGATATATAATACCTATTTTTGGTTTATTTACAACGACAAACTGCACATGTATTTAAGTTTATTTTTTTTTACATATACAGGGAAAATTTACAATAAGAGGTACTAAAAGATTGCAAACGTAGCAATTACTATACAAATAGTAATATACTCTTTATTAATTTTTTTTTTATTTCTTAAATAATATATAGTTCATCAGATGCTACAACACCGACTTTTCAATATGAATTTGTACTAAAGTGCAACCACTTGATAGCTCGACTAGTTCAAACAGAAACAACTAACAATACTTTATTAATAATTATATATATTGTATTATATTATATATATATATACAGACTGTTTCAGCTCGAGCTGTAACTTCGTGTTTTTCGAAAACGTGAAACAAAATAACAATAGAGAGTACTCCATCTATCAATATCTTGTTAGCAAAATGGACCTTATCGATAAAAACGTTCCTAAAATATAAAAAAAAAAAAACAGTCATTATCTCTTATAAATTACAAAAAAGCGAACAAAGAATATTTTTACGTTTTCAAAAATCGTCATTTTGATTGAAAAAAAACGTTTCGATATTTCGTGTTTTAATTAATTTTAATTGACCTACTTTTTAGTTCAATTTAATCATTTATGATTTTAAAACGTGTCTATTGATAAAATTTCTAGAATGAAAGAAAGAAGATATCCTCCATAGCCGTTCGAAAAAATGTTACCCTCAACCGGGTCTCCTGTTGCTTTTGCGGCATGCGGGTAAGCTTTTATTACTACTTGATTGACTATTGATAGACAGAATATTCTCTATCCTTGTTTTTTGTTTAATTTTTTTAAAAAATACGGAAGTTACAACCTGGACTGAAAGAGACGACTTTACATATATATATATATATATATAATATAGGTATATATATTTATTAAATATCATGCTATACACGTGTGCACTATCTTTTTTTATTTAGGAAGGCCTTCTTGTGCGGTGCCGATATTTGAGATCTAGATGCTGGTCGTTTACGTGATGTTCCAATATCTTGTGTATTACCATTACAACAGGAACACAATTTTTTAACACTTCGTCTAGCACCTCTACCACTTGGTGAACATACCATATCATCATCGCAATTTAATTCTTCAGAACTTCCATCATCTTTCAATGAACCACTATGACTTTTAGATATTGTTAATTTAACTGATTTATAATTATTACTACCATCACTTAAATCATCATCACCACTAACACTATGACTATGTTTATTACTACATGATTCTGGACTTTTTATTATCATTTCTGTACTACCAGTTGTATCTTCTGAACTAGATACATCACCACCAGTCCATGTTTCTGTTTGTTTATTTTTATTTTTTTTACGTTTATTTGTATACTTAAATTTGTACTTATTTAATGTTGTTGATGTATTATCATTATATGGATCAGGTGATAATGGTGAATTTAATGTTATATCAGACATACCAGCACAATTTTGTAATAATGTATTATCTTCACATGATGAACCATTACTATTATTATTTTGTCCATTTGTTAATTGTTGATTATCAACATATTCTAATTCATTACCAGTTGATTGATATTCAAATGATTCAAATAATACATCAGTTCTTAATGTATTTGAATTATCATCATCACTAAATAATGTCATTGATGATTTATTATCATCTTTAATATCATGATGATGTGTACGTTTAACTAAATCTTGTGATGATTGATCAAATGATGGTGAATGATTTGAATCAAATAATATATCAGCTTCTGGAAATAAATCACTAGTACTTGGTTCATCAACACCTAAATCTTCACATTCTTCTGATAATGATTTTTGTAAACGTAATTCACGTTCTAATGCTGCTTGTTTACGTTGTAATTGATGTAATTCACGATCTAAACGTTGGGGATTTTGTGTTTTACGATTTTTATTTGAAAAATATGATGAATTTCCTTGATAATGTTTTTGTTCATTATTTTGCTAATTTAAAAAATAAAAAATAAAAATATATTTCACAATTTAATTTTATTAATTCAATATCATCAAATAACAATTATTACCTTTTCACCATTATGTAGAAATTCTTCTTTAACTGTACCATCATTATTTGTTTCATTTGATTCAGTCGGTTTTCTATGTCTAGGTGGTGTATGTGATAACATAGGACCATTTGATGTACAAGCAGTTACCAAAACAGATTGAACTCTTTCTAAATTCTTCGGTGTATCATCTAGAAAAACAAATTTAAGTTTTTTTAAGTATAACTGGAGGCTAAAAAAGAAATTACTTTTGTTAGTTTCGGTGTCTAAATTCAAAGAAATCGAATTAGACGCGTTTGATGTATCCTCAACAACATCCTCTTTAACAACACATGATGTTTGAGCTATTACCGGTGTAGCAATTGGTGTTGTAACAATTGATTTTTGATAATTATGATAAGTTTTATCTGTTGAATTATCAGAATTAATTATTGTTTCTTCTAATTCAATATTACCAACAGTACTTGTTATTGTACTTGTACTTGTACTACTATCTGGAATTATTGATTCGGTTGATGAAGTTTGATTATCTCTTGGTTGTGATATTGTTAA
This sequence comes from Lydus trimaculatus, assembly GCA_037414755.1. Classification (NCBI taxonomy): domain Eukaryota; kingdom Metazoa; phylum Arthropoda; class Insecta; order Coleoptera; family Meloidae; genus Lydus; species Lydus trimaculatus. Next base: position 3,598 of record JAZBGY010002207.1, read on the forward strand.
TAATAATTCAGTATTAACACGATCTGTTTCATCTAATTTTTTTAATGTTATTGGTTGTCCTAATGTGACGGCAGTTAAATTATGTGAATTTTGTGGTAATATTACTTGTTGTTGTCCACTAACACCAGTTAAATTTTGTGATGATATACCAGATATTGGTTGTATTGTTGAATATTTAACTGTTGGTACACCTGTTTTACGATTTTGATTTAAAAATGATTGAAATAATAACATATTTGGTCCAGATCGAGCTGGTACAGTTGCTAATATTTTACTACCACCAGAAACAACAGCAATTTGTTGACCACTTTTTACCATTGATACTGGCATTATATAATTACCGGGTACTAATACAGCTGTATTTGGCATTTTTAATGCTTCACCAACACTAGAATCAGCAATTATTAAATTTCTTGTTTGATTATTACCACCAGCTTCTGTTAATATTAATTGCTGACGTGTTGAATTTGTTGTATTATTATTATCATTTGTTGTTTCATTTGTTATATTTTGTATATGTGATGATGATGATTGTTCTTCTTCTTGTACAGAAATTTGTACAACACCACATGAACTATCTTCACTACCAACAGTTCGATGATCTTCAATATCCGCTTCTGTTACCATACTACTACATTGTCCACTTTTTTTTGAATTTGAACTTTTCTTTCTTTTTGAATTTTGATTTGGATTTGTTGGTGGATTTGAACGTCGTCTTGGTGCTGGTTTATTATTTAAATCTGGTGAATTTCGTAATTGTTCAGCATATTCAGCTAATATATCAAATATTCTTTGTGTTGTATGTTCATCTTCTTGTGGTTTTTGTTGGGGTTTTGGTATTGGTGATGATTTTGATGCTTGTGTTGTTGTATTTTTAACTGTTTTACCTTTTGAACTTTTCGATGATACTTTTGGTATAGTAGATGGTGTTGGTGCTGGTGTTACACATGGACTTGAACTACCTTGTGATGTAACACTAAGTGCTGGTGATGCAGCTGGTTGTAAATTACAATAACTACTAACGACAACAACTGGTGATAATTGTGTATATTTTTGTCCTTGATTTAAATATGTTACACTTATACTTTGTGTTTTTTCATTTGAATCAGATGATGTATTTGATTCTGATGGTGTACCAGTACTACTTCGTTCTTTTATTTGTTTATAAACCATATCGAATTCACGTAATTGTTCTAATGTTGTTGAGCTTAAATTTGACGATTGTGGACTTGTGCGTATTACATTTGATGGTATTTGTAAAACCGGTTTTACAATACGTGCATTTTGTACTAGTGTTGGTCGTGTCATTGTTAATTTTGCTGTATTATTTGTTGTTACATCTTCATTTGTTTCATTATCAGATTGTGTTTCTGATGTTTTTTGTTTACCTTGTAATGCTGCTGCTAATAATGCACTCATTTTACTATGTATAACACTATCTTTAACTAATGATATTTGTTCTGAATTTGATGTTGCTATACGAAATACTTGACCACGTCCTGGTGGTATTAAATTTATTGTTTGTCCAACTGGCATTTGTCTTGTATATATAACACCACCTTGTATTGGTTGTATATTAACTGGTGAATTTTTTGTTGGTGATTTTTTATTAGTCTCTATATTTGTTAGGGGATTTTCCGCACATGTATTTATCGCGTCTGTTGTTTCACTATTATTTTGATAAACTGACTTACCAAATGCTTGTTGAAATTTTGGCAATGTTGATTTACATATAAATTGTAAAATTGTTCCTTGACTGCTCACTGGTGGATTATTACTAGGTTTTACTGTTGTTGTTGTTGTTGTTGTTGTAGCTGTTACTGTTTTCACTAAAGAATCATTTGATGTTGACTGTTCAGTACCAGTTACTTTTGCAACAGTTGTTGTCACCTATTTAAAAATAAAATAAAAAAAAACACACACGAAAAAACAAAAACAATCAAATTAATTATAATTTACCTGTGATTCAGATGTTACTACAACCGTATTACTATTGGTTTTATTCACTTGTGTACTAGCTGGTTTTATAATTTGTTGTGATAATATATTAATTAAAGGGGACGATCTTGCTCTTACACAATTACTTTGTCCTGGTTTAATAACTTGTTGTGATAATATATTAATTAATGTTGATGGTTGAGATGTATTTGGTTTGATTGTAGTTGTTGTTGTTGTTGTTGTTGTTGATGATGTTTGTGTTATTGTATTTGTTGTTGTTGATGTTGATGTTATTTGTGTTTCTGTATTTGAATTATGTTCTGGTTTATCTGATCTTGGTTGACCAATTCTTTGTATATGTGGTGTTATTTGTGTACTTGTTTGTGTATTTTGTATTGGTACATTTCCAGTATTTGTTGTTCTATTACCAGTTATTTGTACAACATTTACAATACGATCAACATTACCAGGTTGTATCATTCTATAATCATTTAAACCAGGTATATTTGATAAAATTGAACGTATTAAATCATTATTTAAACGTTCTAAAACAACTTTTGGATTCCAATTAACTTCTATATTATTTTTATAATTATCATCATTTTTTTTAATATTATTAATTTTATTAATACCATTATTATTTTGATTTGTATTTAAACCACCCCCATATTTACCTATTCTTCTTCTATTATATTTAAAATTATCAACATTATCGAAATTATCTAATGAATAATTAAGATCTTTACAAATACAACGTTTCCTTGGACGTCCAGTTTTCTTCTTTTGTCCATTATGTATTGAACAAATTTGTCGATTATAATTTGGAATGTATTTACGTATATCTTCATCTGTAAGTTTATAAAGTGTCACTTTTAATTCTCTTTTCAAAATGTCTTTCTTTTTTGAATTTTTATCATCATTATATTTATTATTATTATTATTATTATTATTATTATTATTATTATTATTATTTGACAATTTAATACCCTGATATTTACGTGGTTTTTTCGATTTTTGATTACAATTTCTAGTTTGTGTAGCATCTGATTTTTCGATAATTTTTGGTACTTCATCACCAGGAAAATTTTTTATTAAATCATTTATTAAATTTTGTTGTGTATCTTTTTTTCCTGTATTTAAATTTTTTCTAATTGTATCAACAACATTAACATTACTTCTTTGATTTTCTTTCTCTTGTCGTTTCATAATTTTATTTAATCTTAATTTAATATTCTCTTTTATATCATTCATTAATTTCCTATTATCAGTATTAGCACATAATACTTTGTCATTGATTTTATTTTCTTTCAGATCATTCTTATTATTATTATTATTATTATTATTATTATTAGTTACTTTTATTTCAGTCTCACAACTATCATTTGTAATTTCAACAGATTTTTCAGACTTTTCACAATTTCTTTGGTTTTCATTAATTTTACTACATTCTTGATTTTTTAATTCTTCTTCATCACAAATTATATCATTTGTTTTTTTTATTATTAATTCATCTTTTATTTCAATTGATTCTTTTTTATCAACATCATCAACAATTGAAGGTTCTATTATTTTATCTTTATTTTCATTATTTTTGGAATGTTCAACGAAACTATCATCACTACTACTACTATTATTATTATTATTGGATAAATTGGAAGTGCACTGTGTTGTAATTGGAGAAATGATTTTAATTTTTTTAAATGGTTCACAACTAAAATCATCATAATCATCTTTATTTAATATTGGCAAACAATTTGCATTCTTCGATGAATTCTCATTTTGTATTATATCAACATTATCATCTTTTATAAATTTATTTGTTTCATTTTTATTATTATTATGATTATTATGATTAAATGGATGAAATATTTCACATTCTATACCATTATTTATTGTCTCATCTAGTCTGATTTTTTTTTCAGGTACAAAATTATCACTTAATGTACTATCCATTTCATCAAAATTTGTTGATAAAAAAGAATTTTGATTTGTTGATGTGTTAATTGAATTATTATTATTATTATTATTATTATTAGATGAGATTTCAGTAGTATCTGGTGTCTTTTGGAAATTATTGCAATCAGATGTACTATTTAATAATAATTTTTTATGATTTTGTGATGTATGATTTTTTTGTAATTCATATAGCGAACGATAACTTGTTTCTGGATTAGTAAGATGATAATATAATGGACTACCCGTATATGAATCACCATTTGTATATAAGTCTTTTGTCGTATTATACGTATTACAATTTTTATTAATTAAAGGAAATGTTCCAACAAATGAATTATAATTTTCATTATTAATAAATTGATTTTGTGAATTAAATTCATGTGAAATTGATTGATTTGTTGAAACATCATTTATTTGTTCAGAATTATAATTAAATTCTGATTGATTATAAATGTTATTGCTTGATAAATTTGTATGTTGTTGTGCCTGAGATTTATTACGTTTTTCAGCTGGCCGAAACATTCTTAAAGCTTTCAATGTATTCGGATCAGATTTTGATGATGATGATGATGATGATGATGATAATAATGGTGGTGGTGGTAATTCAGGTGGAGTAGGAGATGGAACATCTACCATATTTGCATCATTATATAAATATTGTTCATAGCCTTTTTCAATACCAGCTAATTCATCAACTGGTTCACGTTTAATACCATCAAACATAGAATAATCAATATCGACAAATTTTAATTCAGTTACTAAATTTTTTGTTCTTTCCATATCATTTAAATACATTTCACATAATCTATGTAAATCTTGCCAATTTAATAACCAACTTAATAAATGATATCTAGGACCATTTAATACAACAGCTAGATCATCACATAATTGAGGTGATATACCTAATTTTTCACAATTTAATGCTTCATTTAATGCAAAATTTGTTGTTAAACGTAAATCTAAATTTGGTTTACTCATCCATTTACCACATGAATTACATATCCAACATAAATCATCATGTTGTGATACTGGTGGATGTAATTTACATTCCCATATTTGTCCAGTATCTAATACATTAAAACCAGATGTATGTGCTAAATTTTCAATTTTACGTAAACGTTCTAATGTTGGTTCTAAACTAAAACCAGTTAATGCACATTCACGACTAACTTGTACATTATCTTTTAATATTTCAGCTAAATTGAAAAAACCACTAGCTAAACGTTTTGTTGTTTTTTCAAAATTTTCAATTTCATTATCAGTCTTTTGTGATTCTAAATTATTCATGTCTGTTGTTAATGCACGTACATATAATTCAATCATAAATGTTTTCATTTTTAAACCCACCTATAAAAGGTAAATATTAAATTTAAATGTTTTTTTATATATATATATAAATAAAAATTTTTTTTACTTTATCATGAACAATTTCACAACAAACATAAATATGTTCAGCTGCATTTGCTGCTTGTATAATACGTCTAATTGATGTTTCTAATTTTTCTAACATTGAATGTTCCATACTAAACATAATCCATGTAATTAATAAATCTTTTAATAATACACCACTTTCTTCAAATGGTTTTGTTATAGCTGCTGTAAGAAATACTTGTGATGCTAGAAATGTTATTTCTGGATAATCACGCCAAACTTTTGATATTTTAACACGTTTCTTAGAAAAACGTTTTATAAATTCTAAACCTTCATCTAATGATAATTTTTTAAGCTATAATTATTTAAAAAAAAAAAAAATTAATATTTATATGAAAATTTATAATTTCAACTTACCAATGATAGAATTTCAGGCATTTGTTTATAACGATATAATAATGCTATATGAATATCGAAACAGAATAAAATTTGTATTTTTGCCGCATTTAAATTAAAATTTTTTGTAAGTGATAAATTATAACAATTCATAAATGCTGTAACTAAATTTAATGCTAAATCTTCACATTGTGATTCACATAATTTCTTTAAACGCATAGAAATTAAATATGCCGTTTCAGAACAAAAAAATTCAATTTCTATAATAATAAAAAAAATAATATAAAATAAAATATAGATGAATTAAAAATAAAATTAAAAAAACAACATATACCCTTTGATCCTATATTAGCATTTTTATCATGAAGAAGTATAGTTAATGTTGGATTATCCCATGGATTACGAATAACATCAGCTAATTTTTGGCACCTTCGTAAAAATGCAACACTTAATTCAACTAATTTATTTTGTGTGTTATCTAATTCGTTCAATAATTTTTCTTCATAATCATCTGTAACATGGAATACTTCTATTTTACTATTTAATAAATTTATTAATTAATTAATTAATTAATAAAAGGTGGAAAAAACAAAATCACTTATTTCGAAATCATTTGTTTCGTAAAAAAAAAAAACAAAAAAGAATGATGAATCAAAATTCTAACATAAACACTGTTAACATTACTATTTTAACAAAGCTGATATTGTAGATTTTTTTAATATCACCATAAATAAAAACAATAATAGTCAGATTTTATTAACTTAATATTAAAGAAAAAATCTTAATACAAAAATTCTAAAAAAATAATTGAAAACCACCAGAAATTTATAAAACAAATTATTGAAATGTTATTACAATAAAACAATTCACTATTATTTCTACAAATAATCGTAGTAAGCCTATTGTTCGTTGGGAATTTCGATATTTAATCATCTATTGTTCTGATAAAGCTTACAATTCAAATTATAAAAAGCAAAATTTCTATACTGTTTTAAATATTATTTAAACAATAAATTGAATTAGTATCGTAGAGTATTTGAAAATTCTGCCATCGAAAGAAAAAGGATTTAAAAAAAGCGCAAATTTGCATAAACTACAGGTTGAAACATCTAGGAACATAGAAGAAACTACAACAACCGGGACAGTTTTAAAGCCTTCATCTGGATTGAAAAGAGATGGATGGTGGAATTTTTGTAAAATTACCCACCATCAAAACTGTCCTATGTTCCTAGATGAATTGTCTCAACTTGTATAAGATGACTATATTTAAAAATATCAATCTATTTTAACGAGACTACAAATTAAAATGACTGGTGTATAGAATGTCAAATGTTTTTGTTTATAAAATATATAGAATTTGTAGGATAAATCTGTAAAGAAAAGAATTAATTGACCAATTAGTCTAATTATAATAAAACTTTAGAACTAATTAATTGATCTATTAGTTTGATTATGTTGAAATTCAAAAAAGAATATTTGATTTTTACTAAGCTACTAATTTTTCTCAATGAATTTAACGCTTTATTCGATTATACAAGATAGTCTGGATTACACAATATGGATTAAAATCAATTATTTTCACAATACTATTAACACTTATCTATACAACCAATTATTAAGAATTCCATTATTTAGATCTTTATTTTAATAAATACAGACTAATTCAGCCGAAGCTACAGTTTCCGTATTTTTTAAAGAATTAAAACAATAACACAAGGTAGAGAGTATTCTATCTAAAAATCACTTGATAGCAAAACGGGCCTTCTTCTTATCGATAGAAGCGTTTCTAAAATGAGCAAAATGGCCAGAACTTGAACAGAAATAAGCAAAGAACCATCACTACATCTGAAACTCCGGAGTGTGTAGTTTACGATAATAATTTTTTTGGTTTTCGAAAATCATAATTTTAATTGAAAAAAATCAAATACTTTTCGATATTTCGTGTTTAGTTGACCTACTTTTAGAGATCAGTTGCATAGTTTATTTTACCTTGACATTGAATTTATTGTCAGATGTGTTTACGTGTGTTATTGTGTTTTTTTTTCTTTCAATAATCGTCAGTTGTTTACATCAACGCTCTTCTTATCGTTACCTGTTTATTCCAACTGAATTAATCCATACGTCTATAAATCTCAATTTAATCACATATGATTCAAAAAAAAAAAAGCCATTGACCTGTTTATAAATAGAATTTCTATTTAAACTACGAAAAATTTGCAATTTTTTCCGATTTTTTGAAAAAAATTAAAATTACGATTTTCAAAAACGCAAAAATTATTATTGTAAACTACACACTTCAGAGTTTCAGTTGTAGTGGTTCTTTACTCATTTATAAATAGGTTCTGAGATATTTTTTATTATAAAAACGCTATCATCAATAAGATCCATTTTGCTATCAAGTGATTTTTAGATAGAATACCTCTATCCTTGTGTTTTTGTTTCATTTCTTTAAAAAATACGGAAACTGTAGTTTTAGCTGAATCAGTCTGTATAAAATATAAAATTCAACTTGATAAATGATAAAAAGGCAATTTTCTAATAGTACAAATGTATATTTAGAAATTCGTTAATTGCGAATTGTTTGATAATGACAAAAGTAGCAAATAACTAATAAATCCCGGTATAAAAGTGGATATTAAAAAATATATCCATTTATTTAGATTTATAGGTATACCTGTTGCATTAGTCGACTCATTACTTTTGTTTTGTTCAATCTTTAATAACGCTTTTTTACATCAACATAAACTAATTCTCCAAATAGAGTAATAGGTATTGTAGGTATAACCGTTTTTTCTTAATTTCAAAAAGTCGAGTTTTACGGTAATTTTTATTAATTTATGATAATCTTAGAAACATAAAAGCAACAATGAAGACTTTATCAAAGCTAAAATTGTAATGTGTCTTAATTAGAATTGTACAGAGGTAGATGTAGATAGTAAAACCTAGTTTTAAACTTTATATCTATTCTATTTGAATTGAAACATTAGAAACAGTGTTAACATTTCAACCATTTCAAATATAATTAAATTAGAAACAATTGTTGATAATAAATTAGAAATTCAACTGATGGTAAACAAAATAATTCACAAAACTTTTAGAATAAACAAATATAAAAACGACAATTATTAATAAACAAATTACCTGTATATAATTTCCAATTGCCATTAAGTACAATATTAAGTGTATGTAATGTTGCCCATTCCATTATTTGGACAATATAACGTAAATCTGAATTTTTTTTATCATATTCAGCAATACGTTTCCATATTTCAATAATTGCTTCAATTTTTTTTGAAAATTCTTCTGTTTTACTATTAAGTATTGGTTCAAATTTCTG
>JAZBGY010002208.1:0-12594 GCA_037414755.1 Lydus trimaculatus
TCTTCTGAGAATATATCCATCTCTTCCAGTCCATCAACAGTCCTCAATTTGGTATCTGATTAATCTTTAATTAATTTGCTTATAAATGTCACAAGTGTAACAATCTTCTAATTCAAAAAGGAAAGTATTGTGCCTTCTCTAATCAAAATTTTGGCCAAAACCCTTAATTTTCTTCTGTATCTTCTGTTCCTTCTAATTTACAGATTATAGCAAAAGTTTTCTGTTTTCATTTGCATAAATTGTGTGATCTTACACTAACACTATCGTTTAGTGGACTTGAAAATGCTTTCAACTGGGCATTGTACAACATAATGGATACCCTTCAAGCACTAATCGCCAATTCTATTATGGGATTCTATATTGTAATGAATGATTATAATTGATAGGGGAATTATTCGACGAAAGATCATATTTTCAATTTGTCAGGTGGATCCTACAATACTCGCTTGGACTGGATGGTTTCGGGTTACAGCTGTGTCACGAATAGGTGGAGAGAATGTACCAATTGTTACGTGTATACTTCTTTTTATTTCTATCACAGAAAAACTTTCATTTTTCATAGAATGGACCTTTGTTATCAATAAGCGTGGTTCCACAACAGAAACAAGTTAAATCAATTTGTTTATTACAAATCTAACAAGAGATTGAACAGTTAGCTAAATGAAAAGCTTAAGCATTTACAACTTACAAAGCTTAATCGAACCTGATTAGTCAAATTAGAAGTAAAGATCATATCTAGCTCATTGTCAGATCTAGATGTGCTCATCTTCAATGCTTCTACAATTCTCATCTTAAACTTTGTTTAAAGTCTAGCAATCCGGTGTGGGTTCATCGTCATTAAATTATTTGCTCTTTTGAATAGGTAAGATCAGTTGATATCAAAAGATAACAAGATAATTGTGATCATTATCAATTATTCATTATGATTTTTTTATCAAAACAAGACAGGAAATTACAAAATAATTGTTAAATAAATGATAAAAACATTAACATGCTATTATATGAATATGTTTACATTGCTAAGGTTTGGTCATGCGTTATTAAGCCGCATTCACATCTAACGACCGAATGCGAATAAATCAACGCAATTACGAATGAAAACGAACAGCATTCGCTAGTTGTTGTTCCAAAACAGTTCATTAGATATGGACGCGGCTTTAAATTTGCAGCTTCAATTCTTCATGCGTTTTACTTGCAAACATAAATGCTGACAAGCTCTTGAAAATATTTGAAGCGAAAGACACGACAACATAAGTGATTAATATCGTTCGCTTTAAGCTAGATTTTTCCAAATTTATGCTGATAGTGCTAAATCAAAGATTGGGCTTTATAATCTACCAATAAAGTCTAGAGCTGTTGCCATAATGTCAGTGATCTCGATAAAAGAGCAACGTCTTTGGCATGCAGAAGTAAATATGTTTGCCTGATTTGAAAAAGATTAAAAAAATTGAAGCCAAAGAATGTGAAATGAGCAAAGCGCCTCAGCTACATTTTTTCCAAGAAAATTACACTAGAGTCTCCAGAGAAAGTACGAATGAAGAACATACTATACTCCTTTCAATTGCCTTTCGCCCTATAATCCTCAATCAATTATAAAGTCGCTGTTCTATATCTTTAGTCTTCTGATTTGTTTAAAATCAGCTCACTCTATTCACGTTGACGTGCGCTATTTCAACTCGTTTCGACAACGTAGGGGGCTTACAGCAACGCATGCTAATCGTACCTTTATATAAAGAGGCAAATGCTGCAATGTATTGTGGTACTTGTGAATTGGAAGTTCCGCCAATTTATCAAATGCTTCTTCAATTTGCAGAAGCATCACCTTATCTCTGGCAGTTTGAGTATTTACGCAGTAGATGCCATTCGGTATCCATCACCCTCTTAGAACTTCTGAATAATAGATTTTGCTAAAAGTTACGCTCATTAAGTTTAAACTGATTCAATGTTTATCAAAACTAATTGAGAAATGATACAAAACAAGCAAATTATGATAACAATCAGCTGTTTTATAGGTAGGTAATCACATTCTAATTAAAGCTGGAAATTATAAAATAATTACGATCAAATCACTATAAATACTGATACATCGTTATTCTTTCACAGTTTTCCAAAGACTAGTACCACAGTTAAGTCTAAAAATGTATAAAGTGTGTTTATTGGTTGCTTTCCTTATTTCTTGTCTAATATCGAGTCTAACGTCACGATTTGTACATGAATACAAAAAAATATTAGCTTCTATTTGATATATAAAATACCATAATTTTTCTAGGTTACCGATTATATTGTTGATTTTGAAGCAGTTATGGTATGTCCGAATAATAATGAACTAGAAGTACCAATCCGTAATTTGAGATTTTCTCATATAAATCGTACCCATAAATCACTAAGTGGTGATGCAACAGTAATAAGACCAATAGATAAAGAAGTTGGTGTTGTTATGACAGTAGAACGTTGGGGTGCTGGTGGTTGGATACCCATACCATTTCTACCATATCAAGAAAATATGTGTGAAACAATGCAAACTTATTTTAAAGAATCTTTAGTAAAATTTTTACGTGATAGTGGTGTTAAAGAACCAGATAAATGTCCAATACCACCAGTAATTACAATAAATTAGGATATTAATACCAATAGATGTGGTTCTATTGTGATGACGATTATAATTTTAGGGAAATTATTCGATGAAGAATCATTTGTTTATTACAAATGGAAAAATTTCAATACCAGCTTGGACTGGCCGTATTCGATTTACAAGTATAACACGAAGAGGTGGAGAGAATGGACCAATGGTTACATGTGGCATTTTGATCGTTAATGTCAAAGAGAGAATTTAATCTTTTATTGATCAATTATTATCAATGATTAAACACAATAAACGGTTACATTACACAACTGCTAAACCAATTTGTTCTAACCTAACAAGAAATGACTGTTAAGTTACTAAAAAGCTTAAACTAGCCCTAACAATCAAATTACAAGCAAAGATTTGGCTAACAATGAAGGCTATGGAACACTCCTAGATAACTTCTTCACTCACATCTAGCAACTATGCCGTCAAATAATTGTGATTAGAACACTTTTGATACCTACTTCCTTCCCTATTTATTCATCTCTTAGAACGAGTTCCTTATGAACACAGACAGTGTTAGCCCAGGGCCTTCAAAGTTAACAATCCACCCCTGTCCAGTACCAACGGTAATTTCAATTAACGTTCAGTTATATGTGATTTTATTGTAATGGATACTTATGACTGTAGGGAAACTATACGTTAAAACGTATGCTGTAGATCTTACAACCATATGAGGAAGAGAAAGTCGAAAATTCTTGACACAAATCATCGTTACTCTCTTTTCGTCTTTAGGTGTCGATATACAGTATGCGACAGCATAATAGGTACATACTGTGATACGTTTCTAGGCAACTGTATCAGACTAAGGATGAATGATGAGTGGCATCAACCACACTTTTGGCTGTCCATTAATGTTTTATCAGAGTGGGTGATGCTGATGCTTTTCCTTATGTACCTAATTTAATGCAGCATGCTGTATAATCCAATTAGAGCTAGTGATACAAAATTGATGTTTTCTCATATTATCCACAAAAATTGCTTTTTGTATCAACGAAAAAACTTAGGGTTGTTGCACTTTTAAATTTAACTATATACAACATATATGTATGCATACAACTATGTATGTCCGGGACATGTCTAAAATTATCAAAACGTGAAACCAGAGGCGAACTGGCTTATAGGGTGATCAGACGTTTGTCCGATGAGCCATGAAGGTGACGGCTGATTCGCAAAAATACTACCCCAAACAGCGAGAAAAGACAATAAACCTGTTGAGCTAAAAATCAAAATAGTCCAACCAAATTTTACAAAATCAACGAAACTTGCCGACTCCCTACAGTTCAATACATCAACTTCTGAAACTGAAAGTGTTAGTATTTCATTGTGGTAGTACCCAAATTAAAAAAAAAAAAAAACAAAAAACTGGTGGGGCCATTGAGGCTTTTGCCCGGGCCGCTCTGGTGGAGCCAGTCCTCCACTGCCTGAAACGTAATCATTTCAAATTCATTTTGGAAAATTCTCACTAAATTAAGTTGCTGTTGAGAAGATTGCAATTTTCATGAATGATTCTCAAATTAGTTGGAATCTCTCTAGTGTGACTGAATGGACTGAAGAAAGTGAATGTAATTTTCACTGTTTTGCATCCGTGAAAATCTGAGATGTTGTTTTTTGTTGTTGTTACTGCCTTCCCGCCCTCAGCATGTTTTCTATTTGCATCCATATTAAATTAAATTACACGAACACCTGCTTTGCACTATATGCTGGTTTATATTAGAATCCAACAATAAGACGATCAGGTGTGTTGGTAGAATAGTAAGAGGAGTGTATTGCATTCTGAAATCTCGACAACGAACAATTAATTTCGAAAAACACAGACTATGCCAAAAGATACAAAAGTAAAACACACACCGAAAAAACAAAAATAAAAAAAAATTAGTTAACACACAATTCTATTTATAAATTGCTACCAGCTGATTATTTTTCGTTCTTGTTTTGTGTTATAGTCACGAATTTTCATTTTATTTCATTACAATGTACAGCCGAATAATAAATAAACAAAATGTGAAACTTATTGCAATATTAAGTTTTTTCAACACTTCATTGGAGATCTGGGTATGGAAAAACCAAAAAAACCAATAAAGAAAAACTGAAACTAATCGCTATAGTTATGCATAATTGAATCAAAATTACTTCAATAAAGTATGAAATTTTAGAATTTTGCAATAAATTTCTACAATTTCTGTGAAATTTGCGGCAGGAAAAAAAAAAACAACGGCAAAAATCAATAATGGAGAATTGTACAATTCGACGTTTCACAAACCGTCTCCTGACTCATATTAGAAATGATCTAAAGAGCGAGGTATTTCTTCCTTAGGCTCAGTTCAGCCTCAATTCCTAATCCGAGACTTAACTTCGTTTATCACAGACATTGTCTTATATATCTTGAGCATAAGACTCATTTTACACTGTTAGGCATTTAAACTCTCTTTAACCAAAATGAACCTTTAGTGTTTAGAATAGTTTAGATGTTAACTTAGAAAGAGCGATTCGCGACAATGATTAGGACAAAGAGAATAACACTGCTAGACCAACGATTAAAACAAAGAACGCTAGAAGAGTACCACCACGTACACCACGTGACTTACATTCAGTGACGTAGCTATTGTACAGCGAAAGGGTCCTCAAGTGCGAGGGGGCCTGGGCACTGCACGGGTAAACCAATATATTTTTAGTTTCTTTAACTTATCTGATGTAGATTAGTTTCTTCTAAATTTTTATCAACAAGGGCCCCCTCGTATTATGCTTGCGTAAGGGCCTCTTGAACTACTTGCGTGAGGGCCCGATATTTCTAGCTATGCAACTGTTTTATTCCTAATGAAAATCCATTAGAAATAATCATCAATAATTTCAATGATTGGTAAATTCAGTTAAACCACCCCTAAATTCTACTTTATTATTAAAAGTTATAATTCCCACAAATGACTACCCTTATAGAAGAAGTATAGACGATTTTCTAGTTGATTTGAGAAGGGCTCCCTTTGAGGATTCTTTGTCCCCACTACCACCACCACCATCAACACCACCTATACGAACACGAATATTGCCTCCTGAAACAGCTGAATCTCTTTTCAGTTTGCTATATAGAAGGTTACAGTTTGGTGTTTCAGTTGTTGTTTTTTTTTTGTATTAAAATCACCTGAAAAAAATAATAAAACTTAAATCTATAATAACAACAAATATTTCACGCGTCGACTCGTTCACGTCCGATACATTCACGGACATCCAGACTGAAAACTAATTTTGAAATAAAGCCCGCTATATCCGAGTCGCAATTCACAGAAGTATAGACGACGTCTAGAAGGCAACAACGGAGTTTTTTTTTTTTAAATAATACAAGAAAACATAAATATCGATAATAATAATAATATGTGGCGTAAAAGTGTACGAGTTTATGTTATTAGTTTATTGTTAATAAAAATATAAATTTGCAACAACGAAAACAACAACAACAACAATAGAATTCGAAGAAATTCGCCTAAAATTGAAGTTAGAGCCACGATTTCGCACCTATGGGGATTCCGGTAATTTCTAGGGTAAGTTGCGTTTTTTTGTTTTTTCGAAATTAAAAACATAAAACAACAATAACAACAAATTTGCAAAAGTGTCTTGATTTATTTACTCAAATTTATTTATTTATTGTTGACAATTTAAATTAGATAATGATGGCTTATTATTCATTTAAATCTTGAGATTGTTAGGCCGAATTGAAGAAATATGATGGCCAGATGGCCTCCATTATACTTATATTATGTATGTTTAGATCAGGTCAAGTGTCTTCTGTTAAAAATCCGACCCTATTTTTCAATATACATATATAGTTTTTTGTCCTCAATGTTAGATTAAAAAAAAAAATAATTGTTTATAATCTACGTTTGTAACGTCCTCGTCGATCATCCTTACAATAATCACAATCAAAGTCCGTGTTTTTCTATAAATTATAAATTAGAATCTCGTCAACGAATTGAATTATTCAAATACGAAATACAAAAAAAAAAATGTGTTGTTTATAAAACATTTATTATTCTCACTGATGCGGAAAATAATGTATTTATTAAAAAAATAATCCAAATTATGTCCGAAAACACGCAATGTTTCCACTAAATCCCCCTATTTACCATAAATATTTGTGGTAATTTTGTCGGTAATTATCAAATTAATTTACAATAAAATCAAATGTTTGTTAAATGTTATTTTAATAACAATAACAAATTGAATTGTAATTTGTTTTTTGGTATATATAGGTATTTGAAACATGTTTGGAATGTATTGTTTTGTTTGAAAGTTTAAATATTCAAAACGGCAAACTTCACTCGAAACTGTATTTTAAAATTGAACAACTTTTGAATTGTTTATATTACGTAAAATTATAAAACATTTTCTACGAAATAACGTGTTTTTGATTGTACATCACATCCAAATCAACTTGACCAAGTCGGTCCAAATCGAATCTGTGACGTCACTAAAACATGCAGTTCTCACCGGGTGATAGATGCCGGATTAGGAAGTTATGAGTCCTGGAGCTCATCGAAGTCTTCAGCCTCTGGTATCCACCTCTCTAGAACTCAAAAACAAAAACGACGGCTACTGTTCTAACCGGATCCCTGAGCATTAGCTCGTCGGCTCCAGCCTTAACTCGGCAAACATATGATAGTACAATTATATTTGTCCTTATCAAAATGATCCTTTCTTGTTTCTAACGGCCAAATATTTTCTGCAAGGCTTCTACTCAAAAACGGCAAGTTTTTTGATAAATTTCTTCAAAAACGGAAAACTTTGTTCTAATTCCATCAAATCAAGCGAAAATTCCCCAAAGATTCAGCAGAGAAACAGCGAAATTTTGAGGGAAGTTCATCAGAAGAACAGAGAACTGCAAATTTTACACAAATTCGATCAAAATAAGTGAAAAATGCCAAAAATTCTGATCAGAAACGATAGCTAGTGCTAGGAACACCACTGGAACTAGTTAGTATACATTTTTTTTCAAATTTAGCTGTTGTCGTCAACAACAAGACATCAAAGCCTAAATGTCCAGCCGGTTCGTAATTAAACGACGATTTTTAAATTAGATGTAAAGACATTCTGCTGTAATGTTTCTTTTTCCCAACCGGAAACTTCGACATCCTTACATGCAGACATAATATCTAATTAGTTCAATTATTATCATTTACCATCATCGATGAAGAAGTATTCAATTTGTTATCTAACTAGTTCAATGACTCGTCTTGAAAAAGTTCTTAAGAATCATATGTCAACTTTAAAATTTGTTTGTTGATTAATGTGAATAAGTGAAGTGGAAAACTTTTCAGCATTTCATGAAAAACTTTAGCAATATAATTAATGATAAAAACCATCACAGTATTTATCAGCAGAACGATTAACTCATTATTGGGAAAGTTTTTAAATAATTTTCAAATCAATTAACAATTCTCACAGTGTATACGGTTCAAGCTTTAACACCCGCACCAATTAGAAATTTAATTAATAATAAGGAAATAGATTAATTAAAACAATATGCTGAAGTTGTTGAATATTTACAAAGAATAATCCGATTTTCCGTTGGAATTTTCCAATTAAATAAAATACAATTTGTAATATCATCAATGTGTGTGTGTGTGTGTGTGTGTGTGTAAAGTAAAAGTTTGAAAATAAACACAACAAAATCTGACCCTCAGACGACTAAATGTCTGTTATGTGAAGCGTTAAAGTCAAGAAAATATTCAAACGTCATGCTGTTCGCATTAAGTCCAACCAACATTCATACATATAGAGACTGACTGTTTTCGAATTTTACTATAAGGGTAAAGTTATGTTTTTGACATATGGTTACCATAATATCTCTTTCTAAACAACAAACCCAAATATACATATAACACCCAACATCATCATCAACATCAACAACAATAGCCTTCTTCTATCCTTTCTTTCCTGTCCACTCGTATTTTTTCCATTGTTTTATGTTGATATATTATTGTTGTTTGTTGTTGTTTAAAAAAGACAATAAACACCCACCAAATTATGCAAAATTAACACTAAAACAGTTTATCAAATTAATGTCTAATTGAATTAATTTTAAGGTTTGTCGTCTCTCTAAATAGTTTTAAATTAATATAAATTGGTTGGAGAAAATCTTGAAAATACTCCAAAAAGATAAATCTCGATAGTCAACTTACGTAAATAATTTAGATAAAAAAACGAAAAGAAAACGATGGAAATCTAAAACGCATTTTCTTTTTATTAAACCGAGAATTTCGATCGCAGCGACAAAAAAAAAACAACTACAAACCAATAATATTGAAAGAGTACCTAATTAAAGAGCATAGGATATGTTTACGTAAGTCACGTGACCAGTGACGTAGCCTCGAACTGCCTAGAAGGCCTAGCCGTCTCCGAATATTTCAAGTGAAATAAATAGTTCAAAGTTTTTGAGAAACACTTTTTAAATACGGTAGATTCCGTTTAATTGGGATAGCCATTCTATATGTTTGGTGTCTATTCAATAAAAGTACTAATATGCAATATATGCAGATCAGGCGTTTCTACTACGAATATAGGAAAAATACCCGGCACAACCTATTCTTAGGAGTTTCGCATCAGTTAGAATGAGATAGACAGAAAATAAGCGATATTTGAGCGAGAATGGCGATCTACCTTGATCTTTGTCTAATGTAAAGTAAGATTTTTGACTGGTTGTTGTCAATACTGCAATTCTTAAACACCTGACCACTTATTTTCTATTTATCTCTGTAAAATCCCTAAAGCTGCGTCCACATCTAACGAACGAATGCAAATGTAAACACAGTGTGAACGGCAAGACAAACACGAACGAATGCAAACGAACTGGTTGCCAGTACTTCAAAGAAGAAATTTGTTCGCATTGGCGTTCGTTCGTTAGTTGTGAACGCGGCTTAAGAGCGTGTATTATTGCTACGTTTCTCCTATGTTCGTATAACGCCAGTTTTAAAATACACAGCCAAAACAAAAACCCACCATAAACTGCAATTTTTTACAGACTTTTTAAACATTCAAGTTTTCTGCGATAGTTGCTGTTTCGGCGTGCTTACAAATTGTCATCAGGACCGTGCAAATGGAGAGTGCGCTGTTTAGTGGAAAATCGCTATTAGAAAAACTATGTCTGTGTAGGTGGCTAAAGTTGGTAACTTTGAAGTTGGCCGTCCTCTCTTCAGTTTTTAAGTCCACGCTACGCCACTGCACGTAGTATTCTCGCAGAAATCTCTGTTATACTCGTTGGATCACGATTATCTTTGTCTCACTCTAAAACTTATACCATGTGATTTACGTTATTGGTGCTTCTTGAATTATTTTTATTGTTCTTCTGTCGCTCTCTAATCGTTGATTTTGTTTATTAATTTAGCGTCAATGATGATTATTATGACTGGGCTAAACAATTTTGTTTAATTGTCGATGAAAAAAGGGATACTCTAAATAAAGTGATACGAAATAGATAAACTTGTAAATTGTTTCACACTATTTCGTCCAAAATAAAAAAAAAAGCAAAACCACTTTATATAAAAATAGAAAACATTTGATCGACTTTCCTCCTCAAACTCCATCAACTGTTGAATTTTATTCGTTCAATTTACTTGATGGTTACAGTGAAAATGTTGGGAAGTATTGAGAAATAAAAATATGTGTATTTTCGAACCAACAGTATAAATTGAAATTATGTAAATTCCTCTTTACTACAACTAATCCATTGAGAAAAAAATAAAATAAAATAAAAAAACAAAATTTGCATTCATATAGGGAAAACAACGAGGATTTCATCATGAAAAATTCATGAAAATCCTTCATATCAGCCTTATCCTGAAATCCTGCATATATTTACTTATTTTATTATCACAATTTAATACCATAATACTACTGTTTTATATTATTATTATTATTATTATTATTATTGTTATTATTATAACGATTATAATATGAATTAGTGGATCTATTGTCATCGTCAATTTGAGAAACATCTGGGCTGTTGCCAGACAAACAAGAAAACGTGGCACTAATGGATATTTAAACAGCCAGTATAGGATAATAAACGAATATAGACGAAAATACAATTTAGATTTTAAATTTTTCTAGTAATAATAGCATAAATAATAATAAATTATAACAAGATGAGATCATTTTTTTAATTATTCGAAAATTTTTGGCAAGCAATTAATCAAAAATCCTTGATGCGTTCGCAGAAAACACTTTACATAAAAGGGGGCCAGCTAAACTTGGAGACAAACAATCAACTTTTCATTTGATTATTAACTTATTGGCTTCCATAGGGCAAATCTCCCCCTCTGTAGACGCTTGTGTAATTTGTAATATTTATTATAATTATCGTAGTCAATAGTGAAACGTTTCAATCTATCGAAAAGTCAGGAAATCGATAAATTACGATTGAAGGGGGCATATATTTTCGGTTTTTATTACGAAAATATTATTAAAATTTTATAGTGTGTGTTTTTCATTTCATCATTTTTACGACCAAGAAAGTTTTATTTTAAATTGGTTGTGTGTTGTATAGAAAAAATAATCGTTATAAAACCAGTATTCTTTAAATAAATCCACATCTCTATCTTTAACTGCTTTTATATCAAAAATTTGGGAATCAGTTGAAGATATCTAAAATAAACATGGAAGATATTAAAAATAACATCAAAAGCGGACATAAATTGCAGACAAAAATTTTGATTTTATTTTTTCTTTATGGAATAAACTGTAAGAGAATGTAAAGAAGAAACCAAGAGACTTGAATCGATTTATTTGTGTTTTACATTCCCCAATTAACTTTAAAGGTATTTTAAAAAGTAAGAAGGCAAAGCTCTATAAAATAAACAGTAAATAATTGACTGCAGATAAATCTTGTTTTACTTTATTTCTTTCTTTCATCACAAAAACTGAAAAAAAAGGGAGAGAAATAAATATAAATTGGAGTAAATCTTCAAATCATCCAGATAACATTATTTTACCCCCTATTGTAGTAATTTAACCCAAATTCCATTTTCATCTCAAACTGGGATTGGAATTTAAGTTCTTATTAGAATGAATGCGATCCAACTGACTACAATCCCACATTTATTTTCATCTCTAAAGGTTGCTAGTCTAGTTCATCCATCTGTTTCGAAACAGCAAACAATTTTGTTTTAAGAAATTCGACTACATACGCTCCTCTAACTATTTCGATGCCTTCTTTGTTTTTGCTGTCAAATTGGCTTCAGTTTCAGCAATCACTTCTTCATTTGAGCCAAATTTCTCTCCCTGGAGCATCTATTTGAAGTCTGCAAAAATCCACTAGTCGCTGAAGGTCAGATCTAGAAAGTACTGTGGGTTTTCACCATCTTTTCATCGACTTATGGCACGAGGCATGTTTTTCTCTTGCATATCAAGCCGTTTTTTCTTGATTTCTACACTAAATCGATCCAATAATGGCATTTAATATTCGCTGTTAATAGTTTTACCTTTTTCGATGAACCAAATACCATACACGTCCCAAAATATGACTGCCATAAGCTGTCAGTTGACTTTTGAGTTTTTGGTCGCTTTGGACGACTTTCACCGGCTGTTGTCCACTCAACTGATACTCTTTTTGATTCAGGTGTGTAGTAGTGAATTTACGTTTCACCCATTGTAGGCAAGCAATCCTTTTTTATGCCGCTTGAACAACTCCATACAGCTTTGTTGTTTTTGGTCCGGTGTGAGTAAACGTGACACCCACTTCGAAAGCAGCTTAAATTTTCTTGTAAAATTCTGATATCTGACAGCTGTTCTCACGCAACTTCACTTTACGGTCTTTCAAAACTATTTTGTGGACTTTTTTTCTGTTCTTCGGATTTTGGGCGACCAGAGCTTTCCGCACCATCGGTGTTTCTAATCTAATCTAATCTATGGTTTTACTGGTGCAGAGTTTACATAACGCTTATCAAGCCACTGTTTCGCATCAACAGTATTCTTTCTAC
>JAZBGY010002209.1:0-12587 GCA_037414755.1 Lydus trimaculatus
TCGTATTGCAAATTTCCATACATTTCTCTTTTGTATCTAGGATTTTTTTTAAATTATCTATTTGTTGATTGGTTGTTGGTGTTGTTTGTGGTAAATCCGTCAATATTGCTACATTATCACAGAGTGTACTTATGTTATATTTTAAAAAAATATTATCTGGTAATAATGTTGTAGTGTTCTGTGTTTTACTACAATACGTAATAAATGTATTATAAAATAATAAACACAACAAATCCTCTTTTATTAATTTCTCTTGTTGTTGAGGTGGTGTTAATTGAAGATTTCCACATTTATTAAATAAAGTTCTTAAACTTTTATCGTCTACATTTACAACATTCGGACAAACATCAACTATTGCTTCAAATAACGATAAATTCTTAGTTGTTTGCTTGGCTGGTAATCCTAATACTGTTCCAATACAAAATATCGATAATATATATACGATTTCCATGATTTTATACAGTTTTTCATCAAAATTATACAATAAGAGCTGAAAATTCCACATACAAGTTGATATATAAAATACAATTATATTCGAATAGATTTGTTAAATTTTAATGAAATTTATCGAATTATTTGTTTAAATTGATTGTTTAAACAATTTTCTTTAACCTACTTACAGTGAATTTCCTGCAAAAATTCCAATTGTTGTTTACGACTTAACAAGACAATTTTGACAGAACACAGAATTTGACAGTCACGTCTACCAATATAATCACACGAATACACTAGACACTCAACAACTAAAAGATTTGTCCCATCCACAATTTCGGCATATTTTAATTTATATAGCGCTAAATATATAGATCATGCTTTATTTCTAATTGTTGTTAGTTATCAAGAATTTGTTTTTAAACATATTGGGTGTAATATGGTGTATATTTTTCGTTAAATTGATCCAAGATTGTACGCTTGGTACAAACCTAATTGTACGACATATCGACGTGGTGAATGTCATGTAAAGTAAGCTACGCATTATCGCTAAATTACTAAGAGTAGTTACGCACTATATTAAACGATTGAAAATTGTTTAAATTTATTATTATCACTATTATAACACATAATAACAATTTACTACTATAAATAATCTAAATTCTTAACTATAGAAAAATAGAAAACAATTTCTTAATTGACCGGAAGTACGTATTTGGTACGAAATTCAATTAATTTTTGATTGTTTAAGAAAATTTGATAAAATTTCCAAAGGAGCCGCTTTAATAAGGATGTCAAATTAAATGTGATTAAATCAAAGACATTGCATTCTTGTTAAATTTATCAAAACAGATATACGTCAACAACAACAATTATGTTTTGTTATTTTTCTTGTATATATTTCCAGACCGGCAGCATCTAATTTATTAATAAATTTTATTTAACTGCATAATAACAGGGACACCCCAATTTAGTTTATTAAAATGTTAAACAATTTAACACACATATATACAATTGGAATATTGTAGTACCTAGTCGACATCTTTAGATTGAATTTAAACAACTGGTAAGTAATACATGTTTATTATTATTATTATTATTATTTTAAAATTTAGACAAAAACAAGATAATTAATCCAAAATCTACGTGTTTCATTATTTAAAATAACATAAAATAGAAATAATATAAAACCTTGTAATGTTGCTGTAATACAAAAGATATAATATAGGAGAATTTGTAGTTTTGACGTTGGTAATATTAATGCAATTATACCAATCAACCATGGTATACCTAAAATGAAAAACAATAAAATCCCTAAATAAATATGTAATTTAGATGATTGTTTAATTGTTGTAATCTGTCGATTTGTTGTAATTTGATAAATAATTAAACAAAATATTATAAAATTAACAATAATAATTAAACAAATCGGTAATAATACGGTTAAATACAAAATTAATCCACGTGGATAACAAATTTCATAATTATTATTTATAATAAAAGATTGTTTAATTGTTATTGTTATAATTATAATAAAAATTAATGGTAATAACCAACCGATTAATATTGTTTTTAACAATAAATTATTGGGGATTTTTACAAAAACTTTAACAAAACGTAAATATTGCAAAATAGCATAAATCAACATCCATACAAATTTACATAAAACAATATAATGTAAACAAATACCAATTAATTTACAATTAAACTCAGATTGACGAAATTCTTGTATTTCACTCAAATATAAACAAATTATTTCTAATAAAATCACAATAGATAGATTTAATAAGATTTTAGTACTTAATGATTGGCGCCATTTTTTAAATAAAATCGCTGTCAAAATTATACCAAAAATACCAAAAATTGATAATAAACAACCCATAAATGTTAAAATATCCAAAATAAAATCATTATTATTATCAATATTATAATTTTTATTATTAGCAATTAATAATGCGAAATTTGTTAAATGTACAAATGAACATAAATAGAGGTTAGTTTGGTTGTTGTAGTTACCATGGTAATTAACACCAATTCTAGACCATTTACCTTTTTGCTTTGGTAAATGTTGATCGTAATCCCAATACGCGCAATTTTGGATATTTGTTCGATTCGAGTATAATAGAATTCGAATCGGATTTGTTAAATAACTACCATATCCAGGTATATCGAGATTAATAACAAAACTAGCTGTTTTATAGTTTTGATCAATAAATAATTTATCATTTTGCAATATGAGAATCTCAACAAATACAGATGAAGTATCATTTGTATCGTTACGGATCTGTTCCAAGATTTGTTCCGGTATACAAATGATCAATTCGAGATTGTTGTAATTTAAACCGTCAAAACTACAATCAATTAACAAATTCTCTAAAATCAGGTGGTTAGTATTGTTTTTATAAACAATTAAACCGGAAATATTCGTCAAAAATGGATTGAAAACATTCAAAATTACGTGATTACGTTGAAATAAAATCGTCCGATTGATTTTCGTATAATTGAAATTTGTTATCAATTCATCGATTTTATATAAAGCCGTATCGGTTAAATCCAATAAATTTTCAGATTTTTCCAAAATTTCCCCATCTATCTCTAGAATTCTATCGATAATCGTCAACATCGATATTAAATCGTTTATATCGGAAATTTCGAATTTATTTAGAATTTTCGTCAAATAATATACATGGAATATTGTAAAATTATCGAGATTTTCAACAAATTTCGCAATATTTCCAATAATTATCGTACGATTATTGTTTAAATAATCCATCAACAATCTAGTAGTTTCATCCAATGTGATTGGTTGTTGACAATCATTTTGAATACGACCCCATTTGGCGCCATTCAAAAAATCCCCACCACACTCTCTTATAATTGGTAGATTATCCATATTTAAACAAATTTCAATTGGTAGAATTTTATAATAAATTTTCGTTAATGGCCAATTAATTAATTGTTGATTGAAAATTGTTTGTTCCGGTAAACAATAATCGGATGATTTTAAATCGAAAATTGCCACAATTGTTCGATTTAATTGTTGTAATTTCAATAAAATCAATTGATATTCAACAATTATATCAATATTTCTATTTGTTGTTATATGTAATAATAATTCAAAACTATCATTTTGTTTTAAATTGAAATTAATAATATCCATAAGACGTATTTCCGCTTGTAAATCATCTAAATTTGTTGTTAATTTATCAATAAATTTTTTATAAAATTTCTCTAATTTACAATTAAATAATTTACAAATATTTCTAATAAACAAATATAAAACATATTCGTGACCTTTATGTTGTTTTCTATAAGCTAAAATTTTATTTGTTTTAATTATTGTTGTTGTATTATTATTATTTAAATTAACAATTTCACACCAATATTGTCCAATATATTTCTCTAATTCGATACGATAAACAACAAATTGTTGTGAATTTGTTGTAAAATTCGATCGCCAAATTTTCTTAATTTGTTGTTGTTTTATTAAATATTTCGAAGCATCAGTAAAACAATAAATTTGATTATAATTAATTTGCAATAAATCCAAAGTAGTTGTGGCATAAATAATTAGAAATAATTGTCGTTTCTTCGGTTCAAATTTTAAAACAATTGCTAAATTATAATTAGAATTAGAATTAATTAATTGACCTTCTTCTATATAGTTGAATTGTTTACAATTTCCTTTATTTGTTGTTGTAATATTCCAACAATCGTCATTGTTGTAAACGCTAATTTGCGAGTATTCACCAGTTGGATTAAGCTTATAATTAGAATTTAGAATTAAATAATTAATTTAATTAACCACAAATACGCTTACCGTCTCTGTAGATTTGTTAATTTGTTGCAAAATTATTAACAAAATTGCCCACACTCTATTATACATTGTTACATTTTAAACTAATTAATTGTTTAAACATTCTAATTAACAATCTGTGCCTATATAGATAGCAGAAATGTTTGTTAAATATAATAAAAGTTTTATTAAAGTAGACAAACTTTCATAGAAATGGTGTATTTTTATTTTTAATTTGCGGTATTTTCTATTTGTTTATAATAGAAAAAAAAAACGTAAATATAAATCAACAAGTTATAGTTGTCCCATCATAGCGCGGCTTTCCACAGAATCACGCCAAGTCATCATAGGACAACTGTACTATAAATTTAGAATAAATTCTAACCAGTGGCGGCCCTAGAGTGTACGGACCAAGAACTGTTGTGACGTCAGTGGTTATTCGTACAGACGACCAGCAGTACCAGCAGTATTCAATTTTGAATTTAACATGTTAAAAAGAGGGAGTGCACCGATAGCACAATAATCAGTGACGTCATCTACTGCATAATGAATTCCCATAAAATAGAGCCGTCCTAGAGAGAGCGAAACGTGTTAACAGTTCTTGGATTCGCACCAAGTGACACCCAATTTTTTCAAACGTATGTTATTTTTGTTTGCCAACTTTACAACTGTAGTCGAGCCAGTAGAGTGTCGCTCTAGGCGCTGTATGGGAAGAGGCGCCAAAATCGAATCGTAAAAACCAAAACATTCTTATCGTTAGTTTACTCATTATTTAACACAAACTGATCGAAGGACGCCGAAGGAGAATTTCGCTCCACCCTGATAAAAGTCTAGGGCCGCCGCTGCTGAAATCTATCCTTTTAACAAGGCTTCATCTAAGGATTCTGCTCAAAAACGGCAAATTTTGGACTAATTGCAAGAATTTCCAAAGATTCTTATCAAAAACTGCATTTGCGCTAAAGCCATCAAAAGAGGTGAAAAATGCAAAAAACTTTATTCAAAATTTCTGCTCATAACATATTGCGGCAGAAGGGATCAAAGGGGTGACCCTAATGCTAGGAACGCCACTAATTCTGAGCAAGTCTTAATCTCTATCTTTATCTTAATTTTTTTAGCATAAAGATGTGGATTTGGACGGTAATTTTTACAAATTTTCTGTTAATATCGATAAATGCACATACTCGACGAAGTATAGATCTAATAGCTGCACATACTTTAATCTCTGATAATCGTCTACCACGTGACCTAACACCGGATAGTTATTATTTAGAATTAGAACCATATCCGAGTGATGGTTATTTTAATGGTCGTGTCAAAATAAATGTAACTTGGCAAGAACCAACTGATCATATCACCCTGCATGCTCATGAAGATTTGAATATTTTCAAAATTATGGTCACACAAATTGCTTTAGATGATGAAACGTAAGTGTTGGAAGTATCTTGAGGAGAGGTAGTAAAGCTTTTTTTTGCGTTTTGTAGAAGGAAAACGTCAACTACTCCATTAACACCGAAAGAAGTGGTAGTAACGAAAACTGAACGTGTACCAAAGAAACCATTCTATGTGATTCATTTGGAAAAAACTATAGATCGTGGTGCACAATGCGAAATTGATTTAACATTTAATGGCAAATTATTCAATGATACAACAGAAGGTTTATTTCGAAGTAGTTACCAAGATCCTGATGATAAAACAAAGAAATGGTTTGTTGCTAGCCATTTTCGACCAAATCTAGCACGTACTGTATTTCCATGTTTTGATGAACCTTCCTATAAAGTACCATTTGTTGTCCGAGTTGCTCGACATAAAAATATGGTAGCTATATCGAATATGCCTTTGGATTTTTCCGAAAAAATGTAAACTTTCTGCAAAATCTAAACAATACAAAAACCTAAAATTTTTTGGCTTTATTTAGGGAAAAGAAATCCGATTGGATGTGGGATCAATTCCAAAAAACACCACCAATGTCTACATTTACATTAGGAATTTTAGTATCCGAATTCAGTAATACCGCTTATAATACGACAGATGAGGAGAACAATTTCAATTATGAGATACGAATTTGGGCACGTCCTGGTTTTATTACAGCATTACAAAATGTTACAGAGAAAGTCCACAAATCGGTCAAAATTTTAGAAGAATTCTGGGGTACACCGTATGCTTTACCAAAATTAGATTTGATAGCATTACCGAATTATCAAGCCACACGACCAGCTGATAACTGGGGATTGTTACTATTTAAGTAAAAAATTTTGCTAGAAATTGTTTGGAAAATGTCATGATTTTTTGATAAATTTCAGAGAAAGCGAACTAAGTGGTAAAGGTTCTTGGCATTTAACACAAGAATTAGCTTACCAATGGTTAGGTGCTTTAGCCACACCATTTTGGTGGAGTGATGCACATGTTAATAATGCTCTAGTCCGTTATGTTACAGCATACACAACAATGAAGGTAAGTAGCTTTTTTATTTGTAGATTTTGATAAAACGCTTTAAATTTAGATGGATATCAATGAATCGTTCAACAATTGGCCAATGACAATGCTGTATTCGATTTATTATGAATTCAGTAAACGATATCCTCATGGTAAAAGTACAGCAATCAAACAAGACTCAACATCAGCAAAAACTGAATTAGTTTTTCGTATGTTGAATTATACGCTAGGTGAGAGGACATTTAAGCATGGCTTACAAAAATTCATGGCCGACAGGTAAATAATACCATAATACCTACAAAAAAACTGACAAATTTGATTAAAGGCAATATAAAACATTCTTCTCCGATGATATATGGCACGCTTTAAGCGAACAAGCCAAATTCGATAATGCTCTAGATCCAACTGTACCATTAAACTCAGTTGTTGGTTCTTGGATAACAAAAGATCGTCTACCTGTTGTTAATGTTACACGAAATTACGCCGATAACAGTGCTACAATCAGTCAAGTATGTCTATTACCTAGATCTCAATGAAGATCGAGATTAACATTAAGATTTCTATAGAATATCACTGATTAAATTTTTATTTATTTTAAAAAAAGCGAGTATATTTGAGAGAACGTCCCCATGATGTGCCAGATCAAGAGAAATTCGTCTGGTGGATACCGATCGTGTTAATCCGTCAAGATCGTATGAATTTTACAAATTCCACACCAACTGTTTGGATGAGAAAAGAGAAACAGATACGTTTAGATGGAATGCCTGGTAGTGATCAATTTATTATTGTGAATCCAGAAGAAATCGGTCCATTCCCCGTTAATTATGATGTTAGAAATTGGAATCTGCTAGCCCAATATTTATGTACTGAGAATCGTTTAAAGATACCTGTTAATACACGTGCAAAACTCTTACATGATGCTTGGAATTTAGCTTATGCTGGTGATTTAAGTTTTGCTACAGCTTTAAATATGACATTATTCTTGAAATATGAACGAGATTATCTTGCATGGGATCCTGTATTTACATTAATCGATCATATTGGACGTCATATCGACAGTACAGACGTCCACAAGAAATTCCAAGTAAGTAGATGCAATTCTGAACAAATCTCAATCTTAATCGTTATTATCATCGAAATTGTTATGATTTAGACTTATGTACGGTTATTGTTGACACCATTATATGAAGAATTAGGTGATGAAATGCAAGATGGTGAATGTGATGGTAAAACACATTTGCGTAGTTCATCAAAGATCTTCCTATGTCAAGCCGGTTATAAACCGTGTATTGAAGAGGCTCAAGCTGCTTTCAAGAAATGGATGGAAAGTGATAATCCTGATGAAGGAAATCCGTAATCGAAATTTTCTAATAAGAATTTTCTTTTTTAAATATCCTTTTTTTGTTTACAGTGTTTCAAATCAATATATTTGTCCGGTATTCAAATGGGGCACAAAAGAGGAATGGGAATTCGGTTTACAACGTGTTATAAAATTCCCATTACATCGTAAACAAAACGAACGTACATATTTATTAAAAACATTAGCCGGATGTCCGAATGACTCAGAGAAAATTGAACGTTTATTAAATATAACAATTTTAGAACAAAATGGTAATTTTACTGATAATGATGTTTATTTAATCTTTAGTATGTTAACTGGGAGTGCTAATGGTTATACGACATTATTCAATTTTTTGAAAAAGAACTGGGATGTCATCAAACAAAGGTAAGCAATTAACACTGATAGAATGCAATACTGTTAGTGTAGTTACCGCTTTACCGAGCGTTACCATAGATACAGCGTCGTAGTCATAGCAACAACCAAAGACGTAAACGTTAATAACTACACTAATTTGATTGGTGTTCGTTGCTATAGCAATCGAAGCAACTAGCTCGGGTTGCTATAGTGACCATAATTGGACGAATCAAGCATCAAGGTGGGTTCTAGATGGGATATTCGGTATATATTCAAAGTACACGTATATAATTATTCAAAGTTCGCTTTTTTTTTTTGTTGTTATTGTTGTTTATTATCATAAAATATGGTAGTAATTTAGCAATTATTTTAAATATACACAAGTTGATAATGATAATGGACTTGAAATGTTGATAAAGACCATTTCATTTTATTGTTTCGCGAAAAATACAAAATTGCCATAAATTATTATTTTTTTTTTTACATAACAAAAAAACAACAACTCTATCGATTACATATTATTTGCAATAACAGAGGGAAAAAAAAGTAAAATTATACCAGAAATATCGTAAATTAAACTCGAATTACTGTCATCCAGATGTTATTGAAATTATCGTTAAGATAACATCTGTCGGATATTTAACTTTTGTCTGCTGCCTTGAGTTACTGATTATAAATCATGAATATAGTAATCCGATGATGAATTGACCTAATTGGAAGAAAAACAATAAAACCTATAAAAAATCAAGTATTGTTGTTTTGAAGCAAATATCCGTTAAATTGGTGATTGTTCGTCACACATAGATTATGAAATTGTGTCGATCCTCTTTAGAAAATTGTTTATTTGTTTACAATTGCTTACAAAATCCTTATCAATTTATTAATGACATTGAACCAATAAATATTGATAACATTTTTGTGTAAATTTTTAGATTTGATGGTAAACTCCATTTATGGAACAGTTTAATAACATCAGCAACTAGTGTTTTTAAAACCCAAGAAGGCTTAGATATGGTATCGGAATTGTATGTACAACGACAAAACGAATTTGGTACTGCTGATTTTGTTGTTGAAAAAGCATTGAAGAATATCAAAGAAGAAACGAAATGGAGCAATGATAATTTACCAGTTATCGAGAAATGGTTAGATGAATATTTACAAAGGAATAATTCAACAAACTGAAAAATTATACGACAACACAAAAATTATTAACCAATTTTTAGAGTAGCTTATTATTGTTATTTAACGTCAAAAAATAAATAAAATTGTTTGATTAACAATATTTTATTAAAATAAATTATAACCAATTCTTTTTAACTAAAGCTAGGACTGTATCTTTCAATTTGCGTCGATGATGTGGCCCTAACAAATCTTTACGACTCCAATCGCTATCTTGAAAATCTTCTAAACTATTTTGTACTTTACCACGTTCAGTACAGATGGGTTTCAACATCACTAAAATATGGTAAATTTCAGTTGGTGCAACTTCATTGATTTCATCCAAATACGCTTCCCATGTAAATTGTTTTAAATCTAAATCATCGAATTTTTGTAAATTTGCAATAAATTCATTATAATACAATTCAATAAATTCATCTAAATGTTGATCGAGTACTGAATTTATAACACTTGTGAATAAAAAGAAAATTAAATCACGTACAGCTGAAGCGTAACGCATTATTTGTAAATCAACAATTTTATTTGATATTGGACGATTTTGATTATCTCTCAATAACATTGTATTACTGACCCAATAATCTGAATGTGCTATTGTACCCCATGGTTCATTTGGTGGTGGTCGATTAACATACGGATTTTTCATTGCATCATCACAAATCTCTTGTAAACGTTCAAGATATGGTTGTAATTCTGGTATTTCACGTGCACCCTCTAAAATACTGTTATGGAACGCTAATCCAACTTCCGGTGGTAATTGTTCTAAACCTTTATTCTTCACCAAAGCTGGCATTACTTTCTCGTTGAATTGTTGTGGTTTTAATAATTTTAAAGCAATCGGTATTGCATGAAATTTCGCTAAATCTTTAATTATCAATTTTGTTGCATCTAAATCGAAACCTTTCAAACGATCCTCAGTTTTATATCCCAAAATTTTGAGATTTTCAAATAATAAAACACCATCTTCATCGACGATTTGATTTTGATTCTCATCTAAACACACACGAGCACCATAACATTTCGGAAATAGATTCTCATACAATTCTTTACTATCACTAATACCGTATTGTTTTTGTAATTGTGTTAAAGTTGGTATTGTTTCCATATATGCTATAACTTCTTTTTTAAATGTTACAGGTATATCAAAAGCAATCCGTAACATTTCATTAGCTGGTATCAATTTAGCAACTAGATTTAAATATGACTCCTTCTCATTAGTTTTCTTATATTTAATATCAATTGCTAACATTATACTACCATAATGTTCACCAGGTGATGTTAATAACGTAGTTTTTTGATCTAAAATCTCCAAATCATCACCTAATGATTTCGATAATAAACCACACAAATTATTCACTTTTGATTTCACCATTGTTTCAATCAATATTTGATTTAATGATAAATTGTGTTTGTATAAGTGAGTAACTGCTTAGTTGACGTTTATTATAGAACTGAGGATGTCTACTTTTAAAAACAATTTTACATCGACATATACACCAACAAATGGACAAATTGTCACGTGATCCCTTTTATAAAAATAATTTTCATTTATCAAAGCGTTGAACTAAATTAGCCGAAATTGACGTTTATTATTATTTGTGCCGTTATGTAACTAGTCATCCGTAATTACAGTTGTTCTAATTTGCTTTTTTTTTGTGTGTTTGTGTGTTATTTTTTTATGAATAGATGATTGTTATTAATAATAAATCATGAGTATAATGCAAAATAGTTTTTTGTTTTTTTGTTAGATAGTATGATGATGAAATTCTGATTTATTAAAATTGCTTAAAATTGTTAATTATCATCTGCCCGAAAGACCTTTGGCTGTTGACCAAATTTTGCTATTCTAAATTCTATTACGTTACGGAATTCGTTATTGTGGAAAATGTTTATTTATGACTGGCAATGAGTATGTTTATTTAAAAAAAAAGAAAACAATTCTTCTAATAGTATAGTAAAACGACAAAATTCAGCCGACTTGACTTTAATACTAAAATCAACGGTATACAATATGCTGCAACAAACTAAATAGGTTCATAGAGAAAGCATCGGCCATACCCACTCTCATTTCTTGCATATAAGTTGAGATGAACAGAAATTGGCCAGCTAGAAGCGTAAAGACTACACCCACGCCTAAAGATGGGTAGCGCCGCTAAAACTTTCAAAAAGTAGGTGAAATTGATGCTTTTCCCTGGGTACCTATTTAACTGCCACATACTGTATAATAGTCTTTGTACTGTTTGATACTTAGGTAAGAGGTGAAGGTTTAAAGTCACGGATTCTAAACTGTTTACCTTCAATCCAAATTATCATCGCCCATTGATAAAATAAATGTTAGCGGTTTGCCTCACTCAATAATAAATCATATTATTGCTATTGAGAACGTTTCACCACTTAAGAGAAAGTAGCGAAATTACGAATATATTTGCAAACATGTGCGATAAGTTTGTATGTGTATTACCTTGGGACGGCTTCAAATTAATGCTGTTTTTTATTTAAGGGGAACTCGGAAACAATCAGGAAAATGGTTCTCTTAGGTGGGATATCCTGTAAATCAAGGATTTCGTTTGGATACATAAACAAAATAATTCAAAAATAAATAATTTATTTACTGTACTTCCGGTTGTGGAGTTTTGTTTTGTTTATTCTTCGAATAAACTGTGCCACAAGGTAAATAAACGGTGTGTCACCATTACCAAATCGTCGAACAGTTTACAA
Organism: Lydus trimaculatus; assembly: GCA_037414755.1. Lineage (NCBI taxonomy): Eukaryota > Metazoa > Arthropoda > Insecta > Coleoptera > Meloidae > Lydus > Lydus trimaculatus. Next base: position 12,252 of record JAZBGY010002209.1, read on the forward strand.
GGTGAATCAACTAGCTACAAAAAATTTAAAAGAAAAATAATTAAAAGTATAGTAAAATAAAGTTTATATAACGGAAGTATCTAATTCGTTATTTTAATTTTTTTAATTTACGTAGGAATAATCCAATATTTCAATTTACGATATAAACAAAGCACAATTTGAATTTAAATTGAGCGCCATAATCCAACCAATGAGCTTGATATACCCGAACTACGTCATAGCAACTCGTTGCGTAATTGGTCAGAATAAGCGGGTATTTTGAATAAAATCCTATAAGAATTTTTAAAATAATAAGCAGGAATCCATTAACGACATCTAAAAGTGTTGCAATAGTTC
>JAZBGY010002210.1:0-12556 GCA_037414755.1 Lydus trimaculatus
TATATATATCTGGTCTAAAAGATTTATAGGTTTGCTATTAAATTACGAAACATTTGATATCTTTCTTCAAACTTTAATATTTTGACCCAAAAGACAAAAGAAATTGAAAGTTTTTTGTCAATTCTTGTCAAAAGGGATCAATATACAATTTCTTACTGTTCTGATTGACCGTTTATCATCTGTATCATCTTTTTACTGAATTTACCAATACGTTTTCACATGTACCAATCAATATTTGATGATTTGCACTAAATTGATCTAAACTATTTTCAGTTTATCAAAAGTATTCCCTACAATAAAATTCCTGACATACAACGATTTCAATCTAAAATCTAGTAAAAAAAGTGTTTCTCTATTATTGAATAATATGCTTCGTAATAATATTATTTTCGTGGAAGAAAGAAATATTAAAAGTCCTCTATAAACAGTCTGAAAAATTAACCCCCCTATCCGGGCTGTTTATCTTCCCTATCTGAAATATTATTTTAATATTTTTCTTTTGCAGAATTAAAAATGTCACCGGATGTAGCTGGAGCAACATTTATGGCAGCCGGTAGTTCTGCACCAGAACTAGCAACTGTAATAATTGGTGTTTTTTTCGCTAAAGATGATATCGGTAATTATTTTTAATTTTGTGTTTGTTAAATTAAACTAATTTTATTAATTAACTACACTTTAGGTATTTCTGGTGTTATTGGTTCAGCTGTATTTAATATAATGTTTGTTATATCTGTTTGTGCATTATGTACAACAGCTGTTGTACATTTAAACTGGTGGCCATTGATAAGAGATTGTTTCTTTTATGCTGTATCAATCTTAATTATGTTGATAACAATAGAAGATGAATATATATCATGGGGTGAATCATTATTTATGTTAATCATGTATGCTATATATGGTGTAACATTACATTTTAATCCATGGTTGGAGAAATGGGCACAAACATTACCAGTACCATGTAAAAAATTAACACCAGATGAACAGTCCGGTCTTGTCAGTTATAAAACATTAGAAGAAGATAATAATAAACATACAAATTATGGTTGTAGTCCTGATAATAGAATGGGTAATGTTGATAATTTTGATAATCAATTAGATGGACCAGCATTAAATCAAATTAATTCTGGACAACAACAGTCAACAACACAAAATATACGACAAGACTATTATAGACCTAAAGAATATGATCCTAATAATGTTATTAATCCTCTAGAGAAACCTACTGGTAAATCATGATAAATGAATGTGTGAACAAAAGAGAATAATAATTGAAAATCGATTTTTAGATGGTGGTTTATACACACAAACCGTATGGGCTATTGTTTATCCAATCCATTATCTTTGTAGAAAAACAATGCCAGATTGTCGCTCTGAACAATACAAAAATTGGTATCCATTCACATTTTTCGTATCAATGGTATGGATATCATTTTATTCATATTTTATGGTATGGATGATTACAATAATTGGTACAACTTGTGGTATACCTGATACTGTAATGGGATTAACATTTGTTGCTGCTGGTGTATCAGTACCAGACGCATTATCTAGCATAGCTGTTATCAAAGAAGGGTCAGTTGTTTTTTCTGTCTTTCTTTCTTTCTTTCTTTATAACATAAACGATACGTGAATTTTACTGATTGTAGATATGGTGATATGGCTGTTTCAAATGCTGTTGGGTCTAATGTGTTTGATATTTTGGTATGTTTAGGTTTACCATGGTTTATAAAAACTGCCATAATTAAGCCTGGATCTGAAGTCCGTGTAATCAGTAAAGGTATTACAATTGTTTAATTTATTTACAATTTTTTTTTTATGTTTTATCGTTTACTATAGGATTAACTTATTCAACGTTATCTCTGTTATCAACTGTTATATTCCTTGTTGTTGCTACACATTTAAATGGTTGGAAATTAGATCGTAAATATGGTATAGTTTTAATGGTATGGTATTTAATATTTATCACCTTCGCTAGTATGTACGAATTAAATGTGTTCGGTTATTTGAATCCACCAGAGTGTAAAAGTGACTATTAGTTTGTTATTTGTTGTTTTCAAAAAAAAACAAACAATGCTCAGAAACAAATAGTAAGAACAACGCAACAATTTCCAGAAGATATCTCGAAATAATGTTGATCGATTTTGGGATATTTATTGGGAATTTTAATGTTTTTCCCCCCTTATCTGTAGCCTTTAAAACTTTCTTGTTCGTAGATGTTAGACGTTTAGAAGTTAATTAGTAGCCGTCCTCTATTACAAAATACATCTTACAATTAGACAAACAAATAAATGTCACCAAAAAAGACATTTATTTGTAGTAGATACAAATTAATAAAAATCGCCGATTATGGTCCGTTATATTCTTATACAACCATCAAGCAAGGCTTTAAAAATTCCATAAATAAATAGCAAGTATTTTACGGTGAATTATACAAGAAGCCAATACAATTCTAAAATTATCAGTTCTTATGGTAATCGCAAATTTTAGGAATGTATTGATCAACAATTGTTCGATTAATAAAAAGACCTTCCAAAGTTTGAATTCAAGATTTTTTAAAAGTGATATGAATGTAAAAAGTTTTGAATTCCGTTACCATTATAGTATAGATAGACGATTATTTTAATTTTATAATTAATTTTTGTTGGCTTTAAATTACAAAAAAAAATATGAATATAAAAAGAGCTTGAACGTTGTTACTTTTGACAATAATTAATGTTTAATTTTAAGACTGATTTCATTTTATTTCCTAACAAAATTAGATAATTTACCAAATTACATATCGTATATTTTTATAAAATTAATTTATTTCTCTTGAATTCTGTTGTTTATGAGAGAAATTAGCTGTGATTGCTTTTCTTCAATTTTTAATCGTTGATTATTATTTATTAAAACGAAATTAATTCAAAATTAACGAAAGGCCAATTAGTAAAGTTAATTAATATTTTAGTGAAACTTACGACAATAATACCGCCTTATGGTCTATATATTATTAGGCTAATAATAATAATAATAATAATAATAATAGTAATAGTTAAGTGTAGTTATAATTGAAATGATTATTTTTAGGATAAATATTGAATTTTATCCTAAAAAGTAATAGATTTTTGGATAATTGGTTGAATAATAAATGAAATACAGATATATACAACAAGACTGGTTATTATCATTATTTTTTCAAGTTATTTGCAAACTTACCAATTATCCATTATTATAAATTTATAAAGAATATGTAGTTTTTTTATTTATTTAAAGTTATTGCTTATTAAAAATATACAGAATGTTCCACTGAAAACTAAACGTATTGAGATCGAAATTCTTTCTAATCCTCTATCTTGATCTATGTTTCTATTTTTGTGAATATGTTAATGAATAACCAAGAAATTTCACAAAAGTCGAGATAGTGACCGCGAGTTGAACAAGTTTTTGTGGAATATTTTCTATTATAAAACTAAAAAACGAAACGAAAATTAACAAAAGTATTATAATATCACCCATGAATCAATCAATTATTGTAACTATGTTTAAATGTTCATCTTGTTGTTCAAATTCTTCCAATTCGCTTCAATTTGATTCAAGGGTGATACATATTGATGATAAAATAAAAATGTGCTTATACTATATTGATTAAATATTAATTAATAATGCATTAATAAACGTTAATTGTAACCTGATTATGATTATATGTTTATTGGGTCTAAAATTAATATCAGTAACAATAATCGTAATAAAGTCAAAAAATTAGCACCTTGTCTAATGTATTACGATCGCACTACATATATATATGTTGGAATGTAATCAATTGAATAAAGTTTGCAAAAACAATAGAGGAGTTAATTTTGTTGAATGTAAAAATTGTTTTAATACACCTGGCGTCCCAAGAAAAATAAACCCCTAAAACAATTTATGATTTGTAACGTAGAGATTGGTGCAACTTAATGTCAGGCTAAGCAAAACCATAATTTCTAGGCTCCTCAGCTGAATGGACCAACAATTGAATTTTGTGCACCTGGATAGTAAGGTGAAATAGAATTCACAGATCGAGAAGACTCTTTCCAATGCGACAGCTATTCGGCAAAGTATGGAGTCTGCAACCAAAGACAAATTATTGGCTATATACTACTATATACCTATCGTCATCATGCACCATTGGTATGGTGGACGACAACCCCGGGACGATTACGCAAAATGGCAGCTTGCCTGGGTGTAACTAGGGCCATGAGAACAAGCTATTCAGCTATTCAGGAAGGACTCCTTGCTGACAAGGACATTCAAAAATACCAAATACGTACAGAATTGCTGGTCAAACCATCGGACATCATGCCGAGAAAATTTGACTTCGAGGTTCCTTTTAATGCGGCATAGTAGACCGCCAAGTGGTAAAAATCTGGATAGGCGAACTAAATTGCAAATCCTTCATCTGGTGCACGGATGGATAAAAACTAAACAATGGGACTGGCTTTGGAATATATGGACCTAATTATAGGAGATCCATAGTCTTAGGAAAGTCGCCTACTATAATGAAAGATAGAAACTTCAAAGGTATGCAAATATACATATTGACAGGCGGTGATGAAAGCTCTAATGGCCTATAGCCCTGAGTCAAAAACCATCTGGGATTGTCATTTTTTGAAATAACTAATTAAGGGCAAACTTGCGATTACATAAGATGCCAGGGCATCAGGGATTTGAACAGGTGCTATGGCTGCACTCATAGATCCGGAGCCATTCTGTAGGCCAGCCAGTGAGTAGGAATGAAGAACAAAGATACTCCCCACTGGGAGCCTAAGAATACTAGAAAGCTTCTTGGCCTAAGTAATGAACTAAGACTTCTAACAGGACTCTTAAGTGGGTACTACCCAGTGAGATACCATCTCAAAAAAACTGGACAAATCCGACAGTGAGAGATGTAGACTATGTGGATTGGACGCAAATGTGAAGCTCACATAAGACTCACACACCTAGGCAGTATGACTCACTTACTAAAATAGGGATGAGATCTCCCAGAATGATAGCTTTGCTGAAAAGAGATCTCCCAGAATGATAGTTAGGTTTGCTGAAAATATATATTTGTTGGGATATAAATAGACGGAGAATTAAGAACAATATAGATCAGCTGTGGGGCAGTTTAGGAAGGGTAAAAGAGGCCCAAGAAAAAATTAACTATTTCCGCTAAAACAATTTATAATTTGTAAGGAAGAGACTCAAATGTGTGTAAAATAAGGGGAATGCATCAAATTATGTTATAATTACATTGGGAACTCGATATGTTATTATAAAAACTTGGCAAATATAAATATTCATTTTTGACCTTGATAAATTTAAAAATAGATGCAAACTACAGTTAACAACAATGATCTCTATCTGTCTATCTATCTCTATTTACATAATTCATTCATAATACAATGTTTTCATTACAAGTGGAATATTCATTATAAACGACGTCATTATAAACGAACTGCAGCCAACGGATGGAGATGTAAGCTTGCGCGAGTCGTAAAATTCTCCAGTTTGAAGTCAATAATCTACCATTATCTCTGATAATAATAGTCCACTGTAGAAACTTTTCGTGTACACACGTATTTCATCATTTTTAACAATAATAAAATAAAACAATTTATTGTTAACAATTTTTTATAAAAGAATGTGGTCTAAAAGCGCACGACCTGTAAATCAGGTTGTTACAATTTTAGGTAAACATTCATTTATTTTTAATGAATAATAATCGATTATAACGTTCCTTTTATTTCTGTATTTTTTGGACGATACAGGTAACAAAATTCGGTACGGTTCTAGTTTGGTACCTGGAGAACCAGCTGGTCCTAGTGTGAAAACCGACATTCCAGGCCCTAAATCTAAACAATTATTATCTGAATTGAACACATTACAGGTTTGTTATTCAACATTATGTACAATAATAAATCTCAATTTAATCCAATTTAAATAAATGATCCTCTTAAATGAACAAAAACAAAATAATTTGTTATTATTTATGTTAAATAGCAAGCTGGTGCTGTACAATTATTCGCAGATTATGATAAATCTATTGGAAATTATTTGGTGGATGTTGATGGAAATATTTTGTTGGATGTTTTTACACAAATTTCCGCATTACCATTAGGCTATAATCACCCTGAAATGCTTAAATCGTTCAATAGTGAACACAATTTGGTAATTTTTTATTTCGAAACAGTTTAGATCGATACAAATTTTTATATATTTTGTAGAAATCGTTGATAAATCGTCCAGCTCTAGGTGTATTCCCTGGTAAAGACTGGCCTGAAAAATTGAAAAATTTACTAAATTCTGTCTCGCCTGGTTTACCGAACATAACAACAATGATGTGTGGTTCATGTTCAAATGAGAATGCTTTTAAAAATATTTTTATCGCAAACAGACAAAAACAACGTGGTGAAAATGTTGATTTTACTGAAAATGAAATCAATAGTTGTATGATAAATCAACCACCAGGTGCACCGAAATTGTCTATTTTATCGTTCCATCATGCATTCCATGGACGTACATTAGGTACACTATCAACCACTCATTCAAAAGCTATCCATAAATTAGATATACCATCATTCGATTGGCCAATTGCACATTTCCCAATGTACAAATATCCATTAGAAGAGAATAAACGTGAAAATGAAGAACAAGATAAGAAATGTTTAGCTGAAGTTGAAGATTTAATTGAGCAATACAACAAAAAAGATATACCTGTTGCTGGTATTATCGTTGAACCCATACAATCTGAAGGTGGTGATAATGAAGCATCACCAGAATTCTTCCAAGCATTACAAAGAATCGCTAAACGACATGGTGTAGCATTATTAATCGATGAAGTCCAAACTGGTGGTGGTGCTACCGGTAAATTCTGGTGTCATCAACATTTCAATCTTGAATCGCCACCAGATATTGTCACTTTCAGTAAAAAGATGCAATTAGGTGGATATTTCCACAATTTAGATATGACGTTAGTTTTTCAAACAAAAACAACCCCAAATAGAGAGTGAAATTATTGATTTTTCAGACCTAAACAACCTTATCGTGTTTTCAATACTTGGATGGGTGATCCTGGTAAATTAATTTTATTGGAAACTGTGATTAAAGTGATTAATCAACAGAATCTTTTGGATAACGTTCAGAAAACTGGTAAAAAATTGAAGAGTGGCTTATTAGAACTTGAAAACGAATTTCCTGAATTGGTAAATTCAACAAGAGGTCGTGGAACTTTCTTAGCAATCAATGCAAATAATGGAAAATTACGTGATGATATTTTGAAAAAATTGAAACAAAAAGGTAGATTTTTATCTAAAAAAAAATTGACCTCAATCTGTATCTCTCATTATACAAACACTTAAAAGATAACCAAATTGCTAGTATTCAATGTAAAGATCAAGGACAGAATTTGTTGAGAATACTACTTTTTTTTCTTTCTTTTTTTTTATAGGAGTTCAGAGTGGTGGTTGTGGTGATCATACAATCCGATTACGGCCTGCTTTGGTCTTCCAGGAGCATCATGCAGATATCTTTTTGGATAAATTGAGACAAGTCCTCAAAGAGAGCCATTAATTTTACAATTTGAAAACAATATCAATTATTCGAAGTCTTCCATATTGTTATCTCGCGTGGATATTTTGCATTTTATTGTTTAAACGTATTAAAATATTTTATCTCAAATATTAATGATTTTGATTAATATTCCCACTACATTCAAATTAACCTTATATCAGGCTAAATATTTAGGATTTATCCAACTTATTTGCCGAACTGATCGGAAAATAATCCAAAATTGTTATGATAACTGTTTTTTTTTTTTGAACAAATACGTTTGAAGTATTTGTTGGTAAAGTGATAAACTAAATAAATAAATCAACCTTTCAAAATACAATTGTATCGTTGAAATATAAGTAGAATAAGTTCAATCCTTGTGCCTGTCTAGAATCAAATACGTTCTGGAGAATTATGGATTGAATAATTTTAAAAAAATATACTCACCGTTTGTCCAGATCTCCTCATCAGTAGTATTTCTACCATTGATGCATTGGTGATTAGTTGTTCCACAAATTAAAATAAAACACTATATTCTTATCAATCCTTCATTATATTTACTGTTAAAATAGTCGATATTATTACTAACCGACGAAATATAAAAATCTTAAATATGTGCAACTTAAAGTGACTCCCATTTTTCATTTTATTAAAATTATAAATTAAGACCAATCTATTTACAAAAGAAAAACGAAAAAAATGGCACTAACTACATTAATAAATCCAATATTTAACTACAATAATTACAATCAAAATTAATAATTTAATTAAAAGAAACTATAGAGACAGTAAGAGGGATGATTCAAGAAAAAAACAAAGTTTATTTATTTTATAAATAATACAAACTCTAAATTATTATTGATCCTAAATTAAACTAATAGCAATCTAAACAAACTTATCAATTATGGGAATAGACAAAAATATTCACAACTTATTTACATTTGATTGAAATAGCAGGAAGATTTCCAACAGATTGCCATTTTGTTGATTGAGATCGTTCAAAGATCTACTGGAAACCTCATTACTACTATCATTCTCATTTTTGTTATTATTATTATTTGTTTTTTATATATAACTTTATGCATATAGTTGTTTTAATTATAATTTTTTTCTATATATGCCCGCTTTTAAAATCTATATTCAAAAAACCAAAGACGAAGCTCACTTTTTGAATTTCTTCTTTTTTCTATGTTGTAACAATCATTTATTATTCGTTTCCATAAATTTATCTCTTACACATTTGATTTTATTAACGAAATAAGCTTCCAATGATTCGGCACATTTGAAAAATGGTGACTCTTTTGGATTGTAATAACGACAATTATCGAAGATTTTCGTCATATCACCAATAAATTCACTCAATTTCTTATAACGTTGATCATTGATTTTATTTTCAATTTTTTGCAAATCTACAACATTGATTATTGATTATTATTGAATGAAATTGATAACAACAACTGTACTTACCCATTGGTTCTTTAATCACTTTGTAATAGTCAGGTGCTTCAGTTGGATCAACGGGTTCCATGAACGGCCAAGCGCTCTTATGAGCCTATTTAGTTTTACAAAATGTAGTTTCAAATAACAATAATAATAATAATAATAATAGAAGTATATACCTGTATTTGTTTTATTAATTTTTTTAAACTTTCGAAATCTTTCTGCGATAAATCTTTCATATTTGCAAAATTAACAGAAGAATTTTGTTGACATCTTGGACAAACATACTCATCAATATTATCAGCTTCTGATTGTAAAATACCAACACAACGACCATGGAACCAGTCCTGGCATCTATCACAACATATATAAAACCTTAAAATTTTGTAAAAACAAATTAATAAAATCGATTTCTATTAATTATTTATAATATTACTGTGAATCATCATATGGTTGTCGACATAAACAATACAATTTCTCTGTATCTTTAGCTTGTTTACATTCATCACATACAAATTCAGTTAATGTTCGACTACTCTCTTCAGTTATACCAACACAATCACCATGAAACCAATTATTACATAAATCACAACCAACATAAAATTTCGTTTCATCGTACGGTGTACGACAGACACAATATAATTTTTCTTTTTTAATACCACCACGTTGTGTTGTATTATTATTTGGTGAGATCGATGAATTTATCCTACTATTACCTGGTGATGTTTGTTTCTGTGTTTTCTTACTATGGCGTGATGATTTTGTTGTTGTTGTTGTTGTTGTTATTGGTGGTGTAACAACTGCTGCTGTTGTTGTTGTTATTGCTGTAGCAGCACTTTTACGTTTACTACTACCAGTACGTACTTCATCTTGTTTATTACGTTCAAGTTTTGTACGTGCTGCCAATTCCTCAGCTACTTCTTTCTGTAAATATTTTGTTTTCAATACGATTAGAATAAATTAAAAAATAAAAAATAAAACATGTACCTGTATCTCATATTGTAATTCCTTTTCTAACATTGCCCGTTTCCTTAAAATCTCTTTTTTAAGTAATTCCTTATGTCGATACAAAGTAACTAAGATTTTCGTACGCATTGTAACTTTACGATCTTGTTCTGGGGTTTCTTTCAATTTAACACTACGATTTCTAGGCGACATAATCTTCTCTTTCTCACTAAAATCACCGATTAAATTTCAATAATAAAAAAAAAACAAAAAAACAAAAATCCAACTTACTGATGGTGATCATTATCATCGCTAATTTTTCTATTTTCACTATTACTACGACTAGGTCGTGATCGTTTCGGTGTTTCCATCACCCATTCCCCATCATCAACACGTGATGAACTTGGTGTACGTTTTCTTGATAATGATGAATATCTTTGATTCGTTACTGATAAATTTGTATTAGTTTTGGTAATTGGTGTTGGTGGATCTGGTGGTTCTTGTTTCATTTGTTTCTCTTGATAGCGTTGTAATTGTAATAATTTTTCTTCAATTTCTGGATTTAGATTTTCTTGTTTCAATGCCGTTTTAATGGCTGTGTGTTTTTTTTCAATTAATTTGAAGTCAACAAAAAAAAAGAAAAGAAATAGTCGTTAAAAATAAATAAATAAATAAATGAAAGAATTCTTATAAGAGTAAGAAAATTATAAAGAGAAATCCCAAAGCAAAACGACTTAAAAAATAATAACGAAAAGCAAGGATTTGTTGTTTTGTTAAAGAAAATCTCAATCATGTCCAACAAAGTTTATTACAATTTCTTTTCGAATACATATATCTCTTGATACATTTTACACTTTTTCGTTTTATTATATCAAAAAAAATTGTAATTATTTTAATACCAAAAGTTTCTAAATTATTGTCGAAAATTGTGAAAAAAAAAAGAAATCACAGTAAATAAAATAATCGTAGTCAGTCTTTTATCATTAATAAATTAATTAGAAATATAAAGAATATCACAAATAAGGATAAAAAAATTAATGTTAATTTAGAAACTTTTGAATGTGCTTTTTTTCTTTTTTTATATTTCGTAAGACCCTTGCTCTTCTAAAACAATGAAAATATTGTTTTGGTATTTTTCTTTGGTTATTTCAAAATTTTAGGAATGTGTTTAAATTAATTAGAAACGATTAATATAGTCGTTTTGCAATGGGTAAGTAGTACAATTAGGATTGTACACAATTACTGATGGTTGATATAACAACATACTTTGTTGTATATAATCAGGTGTGACGACAAACTGCTTATTAGTTTGTTCATTTGTTTGTGGTTGTGTTGTAACAGTTGTTGTTGTAGCTGCTGTTGTAACTGCTGTTGTTGTTGTTGTTGTACTATTTGTTGATGATATTGCTGGACTTGTTTGTTGATTATTCGTTTCCATATTAGCTTTCATTGCTTGTAATAGAGCAGACGTTTGAGATTGTTGTCCATTAACAAGTATTTGACGAGCAGGAGTCGAAACAACGTTCTCATTTGTCTGCAAACAGGGTTGTAATATAATTTTGAAAAATTAACACTAATCCAACAAAAAAAACAACAACAAAAAACCAAATCAAAACCACCAAGAGATTAATAACAAAAGCAGGAATTTATAAACACAAAAACACAACAAAGGACAAAAGTAAACAAAAACCTCCATTTTAGATAACTTTCATTTTTATTTGAATTTTGCGTTAGTACAAAAGCAACAATTAAAAAAAAAACAAGCAGACGATTACCTCAAAGCACTTTATCAACTGATCTTAATATTAGAGAATATTCATGCGTCAAATAGTTAAAAATTATATTGAAAAAAAAACAACAACTTACAAATAGAAATTACCCATTATATAAAATATATATATACACACAAAGAGAAAAAAAAAAGCTAGAATTCATGCGACAATATTTTCAAAGGGGAATTATTTTAAAATACCTGATTTGCAGGTTGCACTACCACTTTTGGCTTTGTTGTTACGTTGCATACCTGCTGTATTTGTTGTTTAACAGTTGCTGTCTTAATTGGTGTTGTTGTTGCCGTTGTCGTTGTTGTTACAGTTGATTGTACTACACTTTGTTGCACTGGTGTTAATGGTGGTGGTTGTGATTGTCCAATAGTATTTTCTGATAAAGTAGCATTCTGGTTTGTTTGATCTGTATTACTTGGTTGTACAGCTAAATAAATTTTAGTTGGACCCAAAACACCTTGTTTCCCTGTTGATGCTTGAGCTAAAATTTGTTTTTATTATTATTATTATTTTGAGTGACATTATTAATTTAAATATTTAAAATTAATAATTTACCTTTTAATAATTGTTGCTTTACTTGTTGTTGCACCGTTGCCAATTGTTGTGGTGTAAAGTCAGCACCTTGTAAACCTTGTAAAACAATTCTAGGTCCTTGAGGTGTTTGTATTACTTGAGCAGTTACACATTTAATAACAGTACCAGGTGGTTGACCAACTAACAATTGTTCCATTGTAGCTTGATCGATTTGATTATTAGCAGATGTATCCTTAGCTGGAGTTTTCACTGGCGTTTGTGGTGTAGATTTAACGGTTTCTTGCTGTTGCTGCTGCTGCTGTTGT
>JAZBGY010002211.1:0-12544 GCA_037414755.1 Lydus trimaculatus
TGATAATTTTTAAAAATAATTATTTGTTTTTGTGGTTTGATTTTGTGTTATTAATTTTATTAATTTTATTAATTAATAAACCACAATATGAGTAATACATGGTTTTCTAATATAGTGTTATTTTATATTTTAGATTTTTCTGTTCGGAGAATTAGTTTACGTTGCAATAAAAAAGTGCTATTGTCTTAAATATTAAGCAAACAGATGTTAACAATTTCCCATCACAAAAGTAACGACTTATACAACAAAGATATCTGTAAATCTAAATAAAGGGGTGTATTTTTTAATATATACTTATGCACAGTATCGCCTTGTATGCTGTGATTTACGGTAAGTTAGAATAAGATAAACATAAAATAAGCGGTCGATCGGCTCTTATGGAATTGTTATACGGTGGTTCGTGGTCTGTGGTCCGGGCGATTCACCACATCCCTAACACGGACCATTTTTATCGTTAATCATATTGGTACTAAATTAAATGGATTAATGGATTAATCGAACTAAATTGTGTGTGCAGTGACCTTGAAAGTTCCCAACAATATTGACGCGTCTACAAATTGCGAACCATATGGACCATGTTGAAACACTGATCCGTGGAATGATGGACAGACCAGTTTTGTGGTCCGGCGAATCGTGGATCATGTAACTGCCCCTTTAGAGCTTTCTCTAAACATCCCACCCACTTTCATCTTTGTCATAATCATAATGAAACATTGACGGGCACATTCATCAGATAAAGATCGAATTACCGGTTTCGACGTATATTATGAAACTGGTCTACCAATAATAATATAACAATTAATAATCTTGGATTACAACAATAATTTGATTTTAATTTATTTATTTATTCAATACACCAAATTATGGACAAACTCCACACTTGTAAGATAATTTTAGTTTGTTCAAATACAGATTATCCACTAATTTCTGTTTCGAATAGGTTTCTTTTTTAACTTGATTTAAATGAATAAAAGTTGTTAGAAGTAGATATAAAGAAAGAATAAAAGTCTCTTTTTGTTATTCATACACTTAAGAGCGTATGGAAGTTTAATGAGACCACGGAGCTTCGGACATTTTCTCACCATTTTTTTTTTATATTTCGACAAATTTTATTCCAGTTGAAGTTTCCATACTATATATACTTTTGATCAAACAAGATGTTGCCAGTACAATTTAAAAAGATAATCTCTGACAAATGTATATCAAATATAAATTAAGATAGTATTTCAGCTACTTTAAAGGGAAATATGTCATATTCATTTCGTAATACTGTCCAGAAAATTACAGGAGCTTAAATTTCACCCAATGAAATTCATTATGAAGTTATACACAGCTTTGATTCCATTTTATAGTATTATTTGTAATTAACAAGTTGTCAAGGAAGCAGGTATATAAATTACTATTCGTTACAAGTAAGATTTTCGAGACCTTATCGTTAGTTTTTTGAATACAGGCAAGCAATACAGCATTATGTAATATTTACTTGATGAAATATAGGAGGACAATCTACTAGAAAAAAAGATCTCTACATGTACGGCTACATGTATTTTCCAAGTAAAATATTCAACAGAGCCGCCTTATTGTACAATTTTATAGCCTACCAGGGTTATTTTGAAATGTTGATAAGTAAACGAACGTATTAATATTACATATCATGATACAAAAGGCACAATCAAAAAGAAGACAAAATTCCACTATTCTCTTAATCTCACTTATTTAATTCTGTTGTATGCTGAATTAGTTAGTTGAGATACTGAACAAACAATTTCGATTTCCGACAAATTCTCGGGAACGTGGCTGAAATAACGTTAGATTAGAGTTTTTGCTTTCATTAATTTGTTGGTAAACTGACAGATAAAAATGTTGACCTATAAAACGCAACTGAATTTATCAATTCTTATTTAATTCTAACTCAATTCGTGTCAATGTAGCTAATTAGACAATTTTGTTTTGTTTGATCGTTTTGTATGATAAATGTGCGTTCATCCCCACGCACCAACCAACATCCAAATCTCAGCGTGTTGGACGTGCAAACTTGATTCCTTGTTCAATGACCGAACTTTTATTACTTTTCGTACAACCACTACACATCATTACTGTATTTCATATTATTTTATAGCTTGACGAATTTAATAGTTAATCAATCTGTGCCCAGCTTGAATTACACCTTTTTTTATTAGCTAGTTTTATACAGAATGATATTAAAATAAGATTTTAAAGAAAACTTGTTTATAAATGAGCAAAAAAAATCGTCTACCCGTTTCATCTTCTGGATTTGTATTCATCATGAAATATCTCGATTCTCACGTTTGTGTAGTGAAACAAACTCACTTATCAATCCCAAGCAAAAAAAAAACTTAAGCCGTGTCTAAGTTTGATTATGTTATTTTTTGTTCAATTCTTATTATTCTTCTAACTTTCGTTATCCTATTTGTCTTTCGCTCGTTGTGTTTCTTTTTCTATACTTCTAACACTTGCTTGTCGATTCAACAAATGAAACCGTATGGAACACCGTTACACTTACGATTAAACAGAAAGTTAAAGGTTTGGAATATATAAGTGAAAGTGGGATAACATAACACATAGGTTCATTTGAATATTTTGCTTGCAAGGATTGACTATTCAAGTCAATTATTATAATTGTGAATTCGTTTTTAAAGCATTGTCAATTATAATTACCGCCTAATGTGGTTTCAAAGGAGTCACTTTAAACGTAAACTATTCAGCAATTCACTTTTGATTCGTTAATTTTTGTATTGATTGGTTATTAGTCAATCAATATTATAAGATTCCTTTGTATGATAATATACTCTTCAATAATGTAACAAATAAAAAATTAGTTCGATGGATCTTAAAAACAAAAAAAAGTTCAATGCATTATGAGCTACACAACAAAAGAGCTATCAGTTTCGCATCAGGAACCATCTTTCAACACTCTCTACTTATTCAATCATGAAATTAATAATCAAGCTCGTTGCTTGAACGTTTTCTAAACTGTCAGATATTACTAATTGTGGACCTTTTCAATTAAAATGAACCAAAGTAAACCTTGGTAATTTTCAAGCTGTTACTAATAAACGTTGTTGACTCCATTTTCTGAACTATCGCTTTTCAGTGAATTATGTGTTTCGATTCTTGGAAAGGCGTAAAGGAAAGTCGAAACAAAAATGAAATTTGGATAATGTTTATGGTCGTTATATTAACAACAATATTGGTCTATTTCGAACGTTCACAGACCTGTAATTTGTCCTTCTGATAATACTTCAGACAAGCAAATTGAGTCATTTGTTATCATTTTAAAGCTGTTGTTAAACGAGGGGTGTAACTTATGAAATCTTGTATCGCTTTGGAGGAAATAATATAGCTTATGTTGAAACTAGATTTATACAAGCTTCAAATTGAAAAAGCTTGATTTTGTGTTGAATTCCTTTTGAATACTTGTTTAAAACTAATTGTAAGATAAAGATTAATGAAATTAATATAAGACTGTACATAAATATACATAAAACTTATTTACCTGTAAGTGAACTTTAATGGATGAAATTAATTGGCAATGGCTCTTGATTGTAAAGCTAACACGACAGCAATAAAGATTTATGTGTAATGTCCCTTTAGTTCTCGGCTACACGTGTATCATTAGACACTATTTACATTTAATTAAATGCCGTAAAAGGGAAATCCGCTGAAATACATATACCACAACTGTACAAAGGGGAATCTACCTGGATGAAGCCCACACGTGGCTTTTTATAATATATTAATTGTCATGTTATATAAATGACATCGGCAAATTAGGTTCTTTTTTTATTTTTCGTTGTTCGTAAAGCCGCATCCAAATCTAACGAACGTGTAAAACAGCGATCCGCTGGTTGTCGGTATTTCAAAGGAAAAATTCGTTCGCATTCGTTCGCGTTTGAATAGTGTGGACGGAAAATAAGAACTAGAGGTCTTTCTGGATAAAAAATACACAGGCTGATAACATGCCCGACTTTAGCCGATGTCCGGTTAGTCGGAGGAGGTCTTACATTATCCAATAGAGTTCACTTTATAAAAATGGAGTGGGCAAGTATTCAGTAGCGTCATTAGATCTGAATATCCACGGCGTACGAGTTGATGATGTAGGCGTGTCTCCATAGTGACCTAGTTCTCAATCTGTGTATTTTTATTCCAGAAAGACCTCTAAAAATATGTCATTTACTAACGTACAGTTTGTGGACATAATGCAATTTTTATTGCTGTTATGTCTACTAAAAGAGCAAAGACTGCCATTCACGTTAATGTCACATGAATCCAAAATGCTTTTTAACGTATCTGTAGAGTCATGCATAAAATTAATGAATTCATATTACATATAGACAAACAAAATATAGAAACACGTCGGCATTGAATTTCTGAAGAGCATGAATGTTTGTTCGAGGAAGTAACTTTTGTGTTCACTAAAGTTGTAGTACTATATGCTGTGAGAAAGCAATGTTTACTCAAACATATGGAAGTAAGAACTAAGGGTGGAGAAATGGTTAATCATGGCACCATTTATCACTGAATAGGATGATCTAAAGATATGCAAACTAAACACATTGCTTTCAGTTGATGTATGAAAAATGAGAAACTGGCTGTGAATACTTGTAGTGTATGAATAAACAGAAAAGGATGAAGAGCAGCCTATTGATGCAAAATTGTACATAAAGTATTCTAAATTGTATATGAGTAAACTAACAGATTATTATTGAGAAGAACAAACATTCATTAATCTTTCCTGAATTCTATAGTGGACCAATTTTTCATATTATTGTTAGTTTAATAGCACAGTACAATATCGAGTGAATACTACCTTAATCACATAAAATCCTTTGCTAACTGGTGATGGACTTTTGTTAATTGATCAAACATAGATTTAGTATAAATTGCTTTGTAGAAAACCGACCATTATCTTGACCAAAAGCGATTAGTTTCACGTTTGTAACTTGTTACCGAAACAAAGCCAAATCTGCACAAAAAAGATTTCATTGTAATGTTATTGGAGCGGAAATGGAGCAAAACATTCTGTTAGAATTAAGTTTTTGTAGCTTTAGTAGTTGAGATAAACACCGAAACTTTAACTAGAGGAAATGTGTAATGATTGAACGTGTCAACGCTACGTTACCCTCATTGATTTTTAATTCTAATTGTAATCAAACTGCATGTCTGATGAACTTGTTGTATATTGTTGGGAAATGCATTAAAAATGCGATGAAAAAGTGAAACAAAAGAATTTAACATAACAATCGTAATGATTCTAAGTTTAAACTTAATAACGACAGGTGGTGCTACTGCTGCTTTTATCATAATAGCTTCCCATGGCAAAAAACAAAAATGAAGATGGTGGCAAAGACAGTTTTAAAAAAAATAGGACAAGCTATGGTGACAACTTAATGTTTGATTCACTTTTAAACGATGAAAACTCGTTCCACAAGATATAATATGGATGTAAAAGTAAGAACAAACAGGCCAACAAAATGTTGACAACATGTTGATATCGGTGTTATATATATCCCGTCAACTAGTAACTGGTTGATGGATACTCGTCAACATCAAGTGGAATGACACCAGAGAAATTTATTGTCTGTTGATTGTATCCGTGTTCTCCATTTAAAATGGAAAACATCGCTCAAGTTGTACCGTGTTGACAACAATAGTAGTGTGTCTAGTGAAAGTTTCATCACACCCCTATTATATCGTAACTAGTAGGTACATTTATTTGCGGACATATTTGATGGTAGAATAGCGACACGGTAGATCATGACCGCGCAACTTCCGTCACAAATGAAAATTTTACCATCGCCTCTAAAGAAGTATAACTTCAATAAATCAATAAATATGATGACTTCGAAGTAAATTCTTGCCATTCCTACTGTTAATTGTATTGTGAGTTCATTCATGATGAGCAGGACAAGGCAAAAATTAATCTATTCACGTCCCTACTACAATTTTTAGTGTGAAATGTGTTTATATTTTTATGAACTTTAAATAACCGGGTACCTCAAACGTCGTTTGTACTACTCCTACTACAGAAATTATAAATTATTGTGACAATATTTGTACCTATTGACTTTATGTTTATTAACAATATTTGCTCTACAAAACATTCTCTACATATCCTGCTTTATGACTTTAGAATTAGTTCCTGTGAAGCTAAACGTTTATTCGATACATAAATCTAAGACGGCACTTGTTGCTGATGTTCTACACGGATAATTATGGAAACGTGACGTTGGAAATGTTATATATGCGTATAAGACTAGAATTACTGTGTTTTTAGTGAAAATCTGGTTGCTATAAGCCGTTTAGGCAATTTCTATACCAAAGTTGCTAAAGTGAATGGTTAACCACAAAGTATGTCATAAGAAGAATATCTTTATTTGTAGACACATCTTTCTTAATGAATAGTTTTCACATTTCATATGAAATGGAGTACTAGAATGTCCTTTGTTTTCATCGTGAGATCTACAAATTCGATTATTTAGCGCTAACAGAGCATATAGGGACAAAACAGTCGTCAGTAATTCAAAATAAACTATTAAAAAGATTACCAATTTTCTACAATCATTGTGTATTAATTCGTTTTAAGTCTGGTATAAATTGAGTAAAGTTTTGATAAAATTGAACAATTAAGGAACCACGAATCCCATGTGTAAAGAATTTTCGATTCAATGATTATTTTGATCCTTACACCATAGTGATTATTCCAATATATTTCCACAGTAAGGAGAGGAAGAGATGGGTACACTAAGAATGCATAAATTTCGCGTTGAAATTGGATTACTCACAATCTTAACGACTGATCTTGCTCCAATAAATCAATTTAGAGCTGTTCCATTAAAACAGGAAATGGACTCACACATTTATGGACTTAATATACATTTTCATATACCTATCACAGTTTCAGTAATTGAATTCATCCAGTTTTTCAATTATTGAAATGCTCTTTTAGTTCATAAACTGGATATAATGTTGATTATTAGTTAGACAAACATCTCTGTTTAGGTATTGTTTTATAATAGATTTTAAGAACAGTAGTATACGGTCGGTTAGAAAATTGAAACTAAATATTTATATATTCGAAGTGAAAAGAGAAACTACAATCATTGGTTGAACACATAGGATATGGAACAAAATATTAAAAATATGCGCTTCTCTAGAATGGTGCTTTGAGAAAATTTTGAGATACGACAACGAAAATGTTTATATTTTAACATAATCACCGTCTAAGTTAACACAGTCAGTCCACCGATATTTTAGACTATTCATCCTTTTAAATTCTTCATTCTTTTAAATGAACATTTTTCGCGACAATCACTTCAGTATCCGATTCATATTTCTCCCAATATGAAACTTTTTCATGTTAGGAAACAGGACGAAGTCCGATGGAGCCAGGTCAGGTGAATAAGGTGAATGAGGCAAAAAAGATGGATTTGTGGCATGGAACGTAATTTTGATGAATCAAATATTTCTTTCCCGCTAATCCCGGACTTCAACAGATTACTATAGTACGAATGCCTTTTGTATACCAATAATCCGTCTACATAATTTTTACAGCCGACGAAACGGTTTTCGCTTTCTTGAAGCCGGAAATGTCCTGTATATATTATTTATTGTCACAACCTTGGTGGCTTGGGGTGGATTATATCGATTTTATAGGGTGTGGCCATTTTTTGTTCTTTCAATGTTTGGCGAAATTGAACCAGTTCTGATCAACGCGGATGGCTCATCGTGATGAATTTCGGTTGGTTATTACAGGGAATAATCATACAGTAAACGAAATTGTCGACTAAAAATCTCTTCTATATCTAGTTGCTCACCTTCACACGGCTACATAAACGATCGGAAAAGATATCTAAAAAGGTTCACAAATAATTATAATGAATAAAAACGAGACAAAGAAACATGAGCACTAACAATAAATTCAACTTCAAGCTGCTCACCCCTAGATCCTGGAAGAAATGGTACAAAACCGCCTCCGAGTTTGTTACCAAAAAAAAAAACAATAATAATCAAGCTTCAGGTTATGAAACGAAACTGTTACAATATGTATTTAAGGGAAATGGTGAGGAAAAATGCATGTTAATTATTGTTAATTAGAATAATCCGTATTAATCTAAGTTAGATGGGTACATGGGTTCAGACAATAAAGATTGTCTCTATAAAAGGAGTATCTTTTAAGTACCTAGAGTGCCATCAACAAATATGTAATATAATTAAATCACACAGTCCTGAAACACTGTTGTGACCACATTTTTCGTTCAATGCATATTATACAATACATAATATTTGTGTGACATTTGCGGAGAACCTGAAACTATTGCTTGTGGAGAGCACTTTACCAATTGTCAAATGCAAGCGGTTGTAATTTATATGTTATAAAATGATGCAAGCAACAATGTATAGTTATAATAAATGGTTTAACTTTGCGTCTATAAGCCAAATGCCAAATTTCAAAATACATACAGAAACATATACGGGTAGTGATAACGTTCCGCACCGAGCTCATAATTTTTATATTGAACGTTTTCTCAGAAAACGTCGAGACAGGTCGATTTTGTTTTTGAGCAGAAATAGAATCCCCACTTTCTCCTGAGTACAATGATACCCCATATTAGTGTTATTCAAAGAATCATTCAATAGATATCTAGCAATTTTTTGAATTTGATAATCGTTTTTGTTCTGTATCTATCTTTCAAAGACATCGTAATAGCTCACAAACAGTACGCACAGACCCATGAGATATCGCTGTATTCAGGAAAAGTGAGAATTTTTTTTCTGCTAAAAAAGCAGAGGGTTAGTACTTAAAAAACGATTATATTAGGAACCTCTAATATTTATCAAAATCAATAGTATATAATGGATATATTTAGACTTTCTGCGTCAAAGATATGCCTCCGTTGAAAGGCGCATGATGTTTTATACTATCCCGTTCAACTTGGTTTGAGTCATGCCGTGACGCATGCAACACGTGCGACAAGCACATGCATGCATTTGACGCATAAGTGTAAACATATAGTGACCGTCCAAGTTTAAGAAAGTAATAAAAAATGTTTAACAATGGCCCCTTGGAATGGCAACATAAGTAGTTGGTGGTTTAAAGACATCTGTTTATTTTCGCACTTGCAAACGACAGAGCCGTTTCTTCATAATTTCTAAATATTATTAAAATATATGAATTTTCCTAAATTTTATAAAATTCAAGTACGGGGCTGACAGTCCAACACCAAACATTGACAATAGAGATTTTTATATAAAACAGATCCGATTGCCAGAACCATATTTGGTTAACTTTATAATTTTATCATTTTATTACTCTCTTAAACTTGGACACTCACTATACTCATGTGGTGTGTTTACACTTGTGCGCTTTCAACTTGCGCTTCTAATTCTTCATGCTTCATAGGCATCCCTCTGTTGAAAAACGCATGAAGCACGGATCGGTCATGTTTGGTTTTTTACACTTGTGCATTTTCAACTTGCGCTTTCAACTCTTCATTCATTAAAGGCATGCCTCCGTTGTTTATATCTGTACACTATACTCATCAGTCGTCAGTGATCATTTGTGGGTTCATTTTTTTGATGGAATACTGCAGGGATGAGTATTTTCAAAACTGGGCTATTCTCAATTTATAAAATCTTACAAGCCTTTCAATATCTGCTTAAATCTACAACACAACAGTTACACAAGAATCATCAATTATAATTTATAGATACAACGTATAATTATACAGGGCATTTCAATAAAAAGGATCCATCCTGAATGACTTCCTTGGCGGTTAATTTAAGCAAAAATCCTTTCAATGTCATTCGTGACCTTGTTGCGTCAGCCCCCTATCGCCGGCAGCCCCCAACTAAAGAATCTCAAATAGCAAGGGGAGAAACGGCTGTAACATTTTTTATATTGTTTAAATACTACTAATTAACTTTTTGTGGTGTCGATTTTAAGTTTTGATTTTTATTTATTTAATAATTTATTCATTTTTTACCTTTTTCTGCACATCCTAAAGCCGCGCCCCTGCCTGACCCTGCCCTACAGATAGGATCCCCTTAATTAATCAGTTTGCTTACTCTTTGTGTAACCGACGCTTGGATGTGCAACATCATACCTAGAGAGATTTTTACACCATGGCTACAGCTGATTACTTTAAGAAGCTTAACCCACTGGTGCAGCACGCCGAGTGTGGTTTAGGTCACATAACCCACTGACGCAGCAAGTGTTTAGTAGCAAAATGGAAATAGAGGTGGTAGCAACTGTTCTATATTTGCACGTTCGTCAATGTAAAAACTATGGTTTTGTTTACGAACACCATCACAATTATTGACTTCCTGGTGTGACGTGCCGCGCCAGTAGGTTATGTCCCATTTAAATATATGATACTTCTGGCCACAGATTGATATATATCAGTAGAAATTTCGAAATAAGTACATTGCTGAAATGTACCTATTTCGAATATTTTTGCGGTACATACTACTACTAGTATACAGTTTGCGACAGCAATGTGAGTACATAGGAAAAATCGTGATGACCGCCCATAATGATATCTTCTACACAAGTTAGAACGAGATAAAGAGAAAAGGGCGGTTATGTTACGGAAAATTTTTACTATTGTAAACTCCTATTTTACACCATTGATAGATAGTTCGACCCTATTTTATGGACAAGAAAATAACAGCAATATTAGTTTGTAATTCTCTATTGAAAGAGACAATGAGAAAACATATTTTGAACATCCAGTGTCTTTGTCATGATCATTGCAATATTTTTCCAAAACAAGGATAACAGATAGGCACATTCCAAAACCAATGCATCAGACAAAGGGTACAACTACATACAATCAATGATCTCTAACAGAGGCCCCCAATGTTGAGAGAAAACTCATCTCAGTCGTATAATGTATCGTGCCCTGCGCTACGCCGTTCAACTCGGTTTGAGGTATGCAGCAACGCATACAACACAGGGCTTGCCTTTGACTCACTGAAAAGCATATGAAAAGTGTAAACACACCCACTGAGAAACATGTGAATAAATACGTCACCATTCTACATGCTGTAAAATATGTATAAGGAACATTTGACTAGAATAATGAAAGTGCTGTCAATTTAAAAAGCGTTACAGAGTACAAATAATTCACATGAAACTGGCAACTCATATAAAATTATCACTTTGAATGATTTTAAATATAAATGAATGTAGGGAAGGTGAATCAGATTAATATGCATGTCTAAACTAATTGTAAGATGTTTACATTTAAAGTGTAGTAAGCTATAAATAAAATTTTAGCCGCATGTTTAGCTCTTTCAGAACTAAAACTAAAAAGTAATCATTACCAATGTCCGAAAATTCTTCCCATCTATTCTGAACATAAAATACACATATCGACTAAATGACTATTACAATTCTAGTATGTTACACAAATGAGCTAAAATTTGGCATATTAATCATGCACTGCTGCAAGGGAGCTTTTGTATTTTCATCCTAGTTACATGGTGACAGGTTTTTTAATATACAGTTTCATTACTCAAAGCAAGAAAACATTACACAGATTGTAAAGTTGTTTCTATAAGTATTTTATGCAAATCACCCCAACAGAAGGGCTTCAAAACAGGTAGACAATTCACCGACAATTTCAGACTCCTGTTTTCAAAAACTACGTTGTGTTTTATTCAATTTCACAGAGATAACAAATGATAGTCATATAAAACCAATTTCTGGATTCCCGTAGAGCTTACTATAATCGAATTTTACTGTATATGATATATATTGTTCCGATCGGTTTTCCACATGCGGTATATACTGAATAGAATTGATTACAAGGAACTGCTGATAAATAGAACAACACTAACTTGATCACACGGTTGGGACTTAATTTAATATTCCTAGAAAGTGGGTTAGTCTAAATACAGTTCCAGAAAAGCGCAGTCAGCATTTGAAAAGAATGTAAGGTAAATTTACCGACCGGGCCACATATTGTAACTTAAAAGATATAATAGGTATCTTGCATTATTCTCAGAATTGAAGTCAACTGTTAGGGTGATATTGGACGATCTCCTAAAGTGGCAGAGTTATGTCGATTTCAGTAGGCAATTATGTTCCTATAGATATCTACCTCTATTTGACACAGTTAGACATATCTAAACGCTTGATGTAAACGTACCTGTCTACTGAAATCGATAGATTTCTGTCACTTTGCCAGATCGTGTAGGAGCATCTTACCAATTACTATATCCACAGTTAATTATTTTTTATAATCTAAAAAATGTACAGTGGAAAGTTTGGAAATAAATCGTTAGCACCATATATTAACGAGAAAAATCGCATTTTTCATATTTGTCAGTTCACCATACTACTCTACAAAATGCATCTAATCTATATCTATACTAATATATAAAGCGGTAAAATAAATTCCTTGGTTGAGGGTAATCTTAAAAACTACTGGACCGATTGATATGAAATTTACGTTATTAAATTCAGCAAAAGTCGCTGGGTGACATAGGCTATGTTTAATTTTTGTAACCTTACCAT
>JAZBGY010002212.1:0-12542 GCA_037414755.1 Lydus trimaculatus
GTAGGTATATATATATATATATTTTTTAAATATAAAGATGTTAAATAATTATATCAATACAAAAAATCAAATAATTAGTATCAAATTTGAAGAATCAATTTCAACCGATACTGCCCTTTTCTAATATTTTAGGGTTTTATATTTCATATAGTAGTCAAAGCAACAAACTAACTAATCATAAAACACGTCTACATTTATTTATTTATTCTCTTCTCTACAGACAAAACCTTAAAGAAAAAAAATTGATAATTTATTAATTATTCCAATATAGTTGTATTTTGTAATCGATTCGAACACCCAAACAATCATTTAACATAGCAGAGTTGCAGGACGCCGTTCCTGTGATTTTTGTAGTCGCTTTTAATTTCGCAGTATTCCATAAGTTGCTATATCAACTGCAATATATTGGAATTGATATTCCTTTGAATTCGTTCCTGAAACTTTCTCAGTCAGCGGCTTTATTCACTGAGATAGTTCCCAACAGCTGTCGAAATGTATCGTGTAAAGTGTAAAGTGATGTCAAGGCGCCATTCCACACTCTTAGCACTGACGTTCTGTTGCGCGTGCTATATTATACGTGTGAAGGCGGTGGAAAGATCGGCCCTAAGAATGCTAAAAATATTTTCGATCTAAATAGGAACAAACTAAGACCTGCAAAGGGACTTTTAATTGGACAGTGCCCACTGAGACATTCCTGGCCTAGTTACATTTCCCATATAGTGCTGTGGATTGTCTTCCATTGTTTTCTGGGTCGTTATCTTCCTGTATTGTTTCTGCTTCAATAGGTGGCAACTAATCATTCCGATTGCACGCTATATTGTGCAAGACAGCACATGCAAAAATGACTCTTTGTGCTAAGGGAAGTTTAGTTATGATTCCCGTGTGCAGCACAGGAAAACGCCCTAACGACTTAATACAAATTTTCTAAATTATATAGAACATCTTTTGTTGATTTATTTATTTTTATTTTCTACAGATAAAACCTTGGAGTAAATAATTCCGTAGATTGATGATTAATATTACAAATAATAATTGATTCAACGATAGTTGTATTTTGTAATCGATTCGAACACCCCCAACGGTTCATTTAACGTAGTAGAACAACAAGTCAATTACTCATGCCTTGTGCACACACTAGCGACGTATTTGCACAGTACAATTAGGACAACAAAGGCGGAACACAGTACGCTCTATACAGGCCATTTCAATAAAAAGAAGCCACCCTGAATAACTTCTTTGACGGTTTATTTAAGCGAAAATACTAATACAGGTCGATTTCTGCTTGAAGGGGGACATATTTCTATGTCATTCGTGACCTTGTTGTGTCAGCGACCAACTTAAGAATATTAAATAGCAAAGGGGTCAAGTAGCCCCTCTTTTAAAAGGTCTTTTAATTATCTATATGCTGGTATAAATTGTTGGCGGATTTTTTAAATATTTTTGTCGAAATGTTCATGCATTAGTTTAAAATACATCTTGAGAGCTGAGTAGATTTTGTCCTTTGTCGACGTCTGTGTCTACACGTAATTTACGCCACGTAGACTACTTGCCCATTCCTGCAGTGCTGACTTGCGCTGCAGCCTACGTGAGAAATTTGATACAGGCAGCATGTTGCAGGCTAAATGGGTTCGTGTAGAGTCACGTCTTTAGGTCATCAAAAAGTCTTTAAATGACTGGATAAATTTAAATTTTCAGTGTGCTGCATCTGTTAATTCTTATAACGGTCTAGTTATAATAAATTTTAACATGTAGATTAACAAATATTCATACAATGAATGAATTGAAATTGTGCTATTTTATGAATAAATAATACGTAAATTTCAGCATGAAACTATTGTGTTATAGACCACTAAACATATATTTCTAGTACATTTAATCTAATACATTATCAGCATACTACAAAAAATATTCAAGGGGCTTCTGTAACAGTTGTTCAAGATTTCACTTCTACCTAACTTGTCGAAAATGCCGTAAAGCCGTAAAATATGCATATGATGATCGAACAATCTAAAATTAAAAAAAAAACAATAAAAAATTAATACAAAATTGCGTTGCCCACACATTGTACAAATATTACCCCTGTAAATGTAACTAAATTAACTGGTATTATATCAACTATAACTAATACCATTGGTCTTTTGATAGCAACCATAAAAAATAGTAAATCTTTCTTAAATCGTTGGGGCAAATTTGTCCAATCGATTTTGAAGAAAGCATAACTCAATCTATCACTCTATAATTTGAAAAAACTTCAAATTAATTAATTTACACAAAGATAGTAATTAAAAATTGAAATTGATTACTTCAACTGTAATTTCATTACCAAACCAACAATATAAAAGTATTTGAACGAAAAGAGCAAACTCTTAAAAAAATAAACGGAAAAATCCTAAATCATCCGCCTTTTACTACAAATTGAACAAATTAGTTAATTATTCAATTAAATTAATGTGCTAATAATTCAAAGTATACTGTTGATAAGATGAATGTTGTCAAACAAATCGAAATAATTGAACATATGAATTGTGATAAAATAATCCCATTAAACACATCTAATAATTGTTGTGAATATTTAACAATAATACGATGATGTTCAACATAATTAATTAATAATTGTTGTAAAAATTGATAATCATTGATAAATTGTTGGTTTGAATCATTAATCATTACAACAATATCATTATATAGTAAATCATATTGTGCACCGATTTGTATCATATTTTTAGCAAAAAATGTTTCAGCAGTGATATTATTTAATCCAAAGAGCAATATACCAATTGCTTGTAATAAATAAACAATTTCAAAATAGTATTTACGTTGAAAATCAAATGGTAACCATGCTGGCCATGGTAGAATTCTCTCATTCTCAAATAATGGTAATAAAGACAAAGCAGATATAGCTGCCATGCCACTTAAAATATATAACAAAAACATTTGTTTTGATAATTTTATTGAATTTTCTAAAATTTTTAACTGTTGTTGATTTTTTGGTTGAAATTTGTGATGATTTAAATAATTTAACAATTCTTGTATTTGTTGAAATTTATAACGGAAAATTAAATTTTTTCCAAGAGCAATATAAGTGTTAGTCAATATTGAAAATATTTCAATGATTTCAGTATAATGTTTGACATTTAATATAACATAACTAGTTTCCATAAACAGATAAATTACCATTATTATTGTTATTAAAAATTTATAAAAATTATAATATTTGTTATTTGGATAATTCCATGCACCACAAATTTTCAATAATTTCAAATTAAACCCAACACTATCATTTAAATTAATTTCCATTTTCATATTCTCTTCAATTGTCGGTTTAAGGTTGAATCGAATTTCTAGTATGAGTGTAAAGAGAGTTTTGAGATATTTCGTGTAATTTTATTCAAATTTTGTACCATTTTTTTTTTTGCTTCATAAATACAATTATCTATTCCTTCTAATTTAGTATATAATTTCTTAATTATATGGTAAGTACAACAATTATAATAAACTTATTTATTTGAATATTAATTTATTCTCTTTTCTACAACTAAAATCTAGTCGAAAATAATTATGTAGGTTGATGATTAATATTTCAAATTAATTGTCGATTCAAATAATAAGTGTATTTTTTAGTGTTAGCAATTAACGTCCTAACGAGGACATCAATAAATAATTATGTTCCAATCTATCAGTTTATTGCCAACGTTCCGTGAATATAGTTGTCCACTTATTCAGAGCTGAAATTACACCATTTGTAGGAAAACATACAAGACCACAAATACAAATAAATTTGTGTTTTTTATTAACAATATCATAAGCTAATTTGATTTAGTCGACCGGGTGAGGATACTACCAATGAAGAAACCTCATAAAGTTTGGTTTATTTTATATCAATTGGTAGTGGTCTTTTCAATCTTCTATGGTCTTATGGATGTCGAAGTAGTTGTACTAGTGGATTATTGTGTGCTTCAAGTTTCATATGGTGCTTGCTACTTCTGTCTTGAATAAAGTCTTTAATTATTTTGCTGCGAACGTCCGTGTGTATTGTATCGTTTGATATAGGTATACAACGTAGCCGGTCTAGGACAACAATATATGACCATCTCTTTTTCATAAAGCTAATCACTAAATCTTCAGGTATGTTAGTAAGTAGAAGAACAACATCTAATAATACCAGAGAAATGTCTTCATTAATTACGACGCTCTTGATGGTCATTGAATTTAAACGAGTTATAGTTAAAAGTTGATAACACTTTATACAACATTTCATCAATCAACCTCCCTGTAGACCATATACAACTCACCACAGGTCTAACAATAAGAGCTACATTGCAATGTAATTGTCCAACAATGTCCCCCATGATCATGTCAAAGATAGCAAATGCTTAACGCCCAAGTAGGATTTTTAATTTTTATGAATGGGTATGATGTTTAGAACAAAGTCTAAGGGTTGGTGGAACCAATAGCTGGTAGTTTTTCCCATGGTCGCATCTGAGCTGCCAAACCTCTATATACAGGATGTATATGAGCAATGTTTAAAAAAAAAGATGACAGCCATACGTAATTCGTGTCGCCGAACACGAATTTCACAGTTACGGAATAGGTTCATTATATAAATTCCAAACTGTAGGTTCGTTAGGCCCTTTTGCCGTCATCGCACACGAAAAGTTTCTTGAGGCAAATTAATGCTGAGGTGTTTTATGTAAAGTTATACTTTAATTTCTTTCGAAAACACCCGTCTTCTGGGTGTTTTTTTTTTCGCCGAACATTCTGTATGTATAAAATCAGAAACTTAAAGTGATCCATACACATATCGATCTATTAACGGATCGTTGATCCCCAGATAAGTTGAGTATGTATGCTGTTATTAACAGGTTGACGTCGACGAATTACGTGATCAACAGATTGACGATCTGGGAGTGTTAATCGTCAACAGTTGATAGACAAACTGATGAATGTATGATAGTGTCGGGACAAAACTACGTGGAACGGGAGTACACGGTGACAGAATTACACAGGAAGGAAATTATACATGGATAAATATGCACCAAAAAATTCCGTAGTGAGCAAGGTTCTTCGGAATACTGGCCTGGTCTCCGAAGAGGCTCGCAAACCAGAAAACAGATATAAAGTACGGAAGTGTAAATCAAAACAAAAACTAGTACTTTAGCTTCCATCTCGACAACCAAAAATAAAATAAGCATAGTGAAAATTAATTTCATTATTTCTAATAACAAAATCCCCAAGAAAACAAGCTTTCAGGTTACTACTGTTCGCGCGCAGTATAATTAAAAATGATAAAACTGGAACTAATTGATGCAAGTATTGGCAAATTAGTTAAGCTGTTTTCCTGAAAATTATAGGGATTTTCATTAATTTAGTAGACCAGTGAGTTAATGATCAAGATTTATTGATGATTAAATAATATTAATTTTGACAGGGTTTTCTTAACCATATTTGTATGCATTTTCTCCAGATACAGTTTTGCCAAATTATTTAGCCTTATTTTACAATAGCAATGTACGTATAATAGACTTTATGGACATTTCGTCCAACATCATGGAGCAGGTGACACTTTGCTTTGTCACTTTTGATTTTTAAAGTTTTCAATGCAACATTTTAAAACCCTGGTTCACATTCAATGACACTGCTCCACTTTTGAATGATGCTTAACTAAATGTTTCTCGCACATGATCATATGCTTTAGTCGAATGGAAGTGGAGAGTAAAAGCGAATTTTCTTCCTTCACTAGGATACTTGATTCTTGGTAATAAACCTGTCCCTGATGACTGTAATATCCTTTGCAGGAAAGCTCCTGGAATATCACGGGACGTTTTATCTAAATGTTCTAGAGCTCCTATTGACATTACATGCTTTATCTTTGTGCCCATCATATTAAATTGACAGAGTTAAGGAAATACTATATGTCCTTGAATGGAATAATTTTTACCTACCTATAAGTGTGATCATGTTGTACTTTTCCCCTTTTGGGACTGTTGTTTGATTCTGATGTAGATAATTGTTCCACAAACACTCGTTTTTTACAGCTAATTCCTGAGGGTCATGGTTGTTCTTACTGTGTCTCACAACTTGGTTGTGGAACCTCTTCCACTTTGGACAAAATATCAAGATCCTTTTGATATTGCATTGGCGGCAAGGGAATTACGTTTTTCTTCAAATGGCGGCGAGAATTTCTCACATTAACAATGTCCTTAACCAAGAAACATTTTCTTCACCCACTGCTTAAAATCTTTGGCTCTTGGAAATCTACAAAATACTTTTATTGAAAACCGAGAGAAAAGGTAAATTTTACATTTATTTCTCAGAATCACTTATTAATTAACACGTGCATATGATACAAGATCCCAATTTTTGGAATAGATAAGTTATTGTTTACCGAAAAAAAGAAGTAGAGCTGTCAGCCAAAAGTCGTCTCACACTTTTAAGTATATGGTAAGGGGTTGACCCTGAGAATCCTAAATAAAGTTGGGAGAAAAAGAGTTACTTTTTTTATTTTGACCCATGTTATTTCATAAGATGAATTTCGTTGGGATGACAAGAAAACTTCGTGGGAATATATTGAAAAATTTTATGATGATTATAAAAAATCAACAAAAATGTTCGCTTCAAAATTGACAAAAGCTCAAATACATCCGAACAATTTTGAGAAGATGAGTGCAATATTAGCAACGCAATTTCTAAGTGCAACTGTAGCTAGAGCTTTGAATAATTACATCCATTTGAAACATTTGCCTGAAGGAGTAGTTGGAAGTTTGATAAGTTATTGGATATTTAAAATGCGTCCTATTTAAACTCAACTAAAAAGTACAGCCGGTCATTTAAGACTGTTTAGAAGACACTATTGAATACAGCCGGTCATTTAAGACTCTTTAGAAGACACTATTGATGTTCTACATAACGTTCGTGTTTTCAATAAACAAGGAAAAGCCATTATAAAATATGTAGAATGTGTTTATGGATGGAAAATAACCATCAATTCGCTGATGGGAGCACTTGAAGTCACAAGAATTTTCTTTTATTTTAACAAGAAGAATACACCAAGATTGTGCTGAAATTTTTTTCAGAAGTATACAGCAACAAAATGGAAATTTAGTTAATCCAACTACGGTTTAGTTTTCGAAATCACTTAAGAAATTGTTTCTATCTATGTATTTCCATTTGGAAATACATGAATGCTTTCTAAGAGACCGATCTGTTTGCATATTTTTACAAAAACATCTGTTTATGTTTACCCATGACCAATTTTTGAAATTTACTACAGGCAATATTTCAGCACACCTATCAAGTTCTTTCATACCGAATCTATTATGCCCTAATGTTATTACTAAATTCAGTCTCTTAAGTCACTGATGCAACTATACCTGTTGACATAGGTATACAGTATGTCCCACCGCAGAGGGCAGTTGCCTGCTACGGCCTTATTTATCAAAATGATCAAATGCAACTCTCAAGAACCTAAATGAGGTTATCTAATACATTGCTCAGCTATAAAAACAATTAATTTGGTAGGTAACTCGGTAAATATGCCGGAACAACTTCTGAAGTTCTAACCAAATGCAGATGAAGAATATGAATAGAAAATGTAGTCGAGACGCTACATTTGTGAAAACACATTCGTTTCTTAATCGTTGAATATTTAGTTAGAAAACGGCAAAAAAATTCGCTATGCAAATAGAATAACTACTGAAAAGACTACAGTATCAAAAAAAGTAGCAGTAACTGTGAAATGAGTAGAAATAATATGACAGTTTATTTATCCCCAGTGCCGGATTAAAGCTTATAGGGGCGCATAGACATTTGTAATTTTATCAACCCTCAATTTTATGATAAACCAATGTTTTACTTACAAAACAAACATTAATAACTACCTAGGCTAAAAAATGCACGTTTTGTGTACCAAGAGGAAACTGCGGCCTCGGCCAGCAATCGGCTGAACGCATTTCGCAGCCGAACTGTATACCTACAACATTTTTTATGCAATCATAAATAATTTGAAACGACCTTAATTTAAAATTTTTGGAAAACGTGGAATCATTTGACATGTTGTTCTTTTATTCATTTCATAATAGGTAGCAGCCGTAAAACTAGTTTTACGTATGTTTCCAATGGCAACAAACGTAAAAGTACTTTTACGCCCGTTTCCAATGGCAACCAAGACTAATTTCAAATAAAATTTAAGTATTTTATGACTTGAATTTTGGAAAAATACTTACTATAACTACTGCATATGGAAACCAGTGACGAATAAAGGCACGCTACAGGTCAAAATTGTCCACCACTGTTTTTTAAAAAAATTTAAAAGTTGACTTTACTTTATCCATTGTCGCGGGGCCTCAAAAAGGCATAGAGCCCATAGGCTGTCGGATACTCTGCCTAATGGTTAATCCGGTGCTGTTTATCCCTCTGATGTACAGTCGGGTGCCGATAAATTTTAACGTCTCTTGGAGTGAAATTTTCCCCTTTTACATATGTAGATTGAACCGTTCTTCTACCATTGTTAGTATTGGGATGGACCGAACCCACATTTATTGCTTTACCTACTTTAACGAATAGTAGCTATTGAAGTTGGACCATAAATAAAATAAA
This sequence comes from Lydus trimaculatus, assembly GCA_037414755.1. NCBI lineage: Eukaryota > Metazoa > Arthropoda > Insecta > Coleoptera > Meloidae > Lydus > Lydus trimaculatus. The sequence goes on from JAZBGY010002212.1 coordinate 8,596, forward strand.
ATAAAATTATATTCAAAAATCTAAAATCCACTAACAAAAGTAGTGTTTATAAATTAAACTGTTGTTGTGGTAAATTTTATATTGGCAAAGCCATGGCTTAAAAAAAGAACATTTAAGGTGCATTAAATATTTATCAGCAGATAAATCCACATTTGCCAAACATGTTATATCTAAAACCATAATTTTCGAATGAAAGAAATTTAAATTACTATCGAAAAATTGCATTTCGGCATATTATAGCTGATAGAAAAAGATAAAGTGTAATTAACAGTTAATTACCTAAAGCTTAGAGAATGCATAAAAAATTATATTTTCCTGAATTACACAAATTATTGAATTTGGTTAATTCATATCACAAGGCCCGCGTAAGTTTTTCCGGGCTACATCGCATGGCGTTGCTAAAATTAAAACTTTCAATACAAGATCGACTCCATTTTTTATTTAAATGCCAGGCATGGGGGTGTGGTGTTATCTTATTTCAGGTGCATCAATAAATCGTCTCCTTCATTGTCTCGGTACCCGACACATTGCTGTTCTCTTCAAGTAAAAGTCTGGTTTACACCATGCAATCCTTACCCTTAAAATTTATCTGCTCCCAACTGTACTTCTACTTAAAATTCAAATGGGATTATTATAATTTTTTGTGTATTTGAGTGGCCTTTGATAACAGTACCATTTAATTACTCGTCAACGGAAAATTATTCAAATGCAATTGTTCGAAGGAAAACTGTTCGAATTCAATTATTCGAAAAGAAAATTGTTCGAACGGTAATTTTTTCGAAAGGAGAATTGTTCGAAATGAAAAATCGTCGACTGAAAATTATTCGAAAAGTAAAAAAAATTGTTCAAGGCAATTGTTGTTTATTCGCTCAGTGCGTAACCGCGCTTAGCGCCTTCCGTGGAGAAAAATAGAAATATTTTTTATTGCAACTGTAATAAGTACATCAGGACATGTATACAAATAACTACCTAATAAATAACTCCCTCGGACTCGTGATTTTATAAGGTTCAATTTGTAGAGTCGAGTTACCTGCAATCTATTCAATTTTGAGTTTAAATGCCAAGTTTATTTAGGAGAAACGAAAAGTTCTCGTGTAATTATTCCTGAACAATTATGGAATAAATTATTTAAAAATCAAATTGACACAATGATCAGAGTTATAAAACAGTATTTTATATAGTATATCTATAGTAGTATTTTATAATTTCTTTAATTAGTTATTTGTATACATGCCCTGATGTACTTATTACAGTTTCGATGAAAAAATATTTCTATTTTCCTTTACGAAAGGCGGTTACGCACTGAGCGAATAGACAAAAATTGCCTTGAACAATTTTTACACTTCGAATAATTTTCAGTCGAAGATTTTTCATTTCGAACAATTCTCCTTTCGAATAAATTACCATTTGAACAATTTGCTTTTCGAATAATTGAATTCGAACAATTTTCCTTCGAACAATTGCATTCGAATAATTTTCCTAGATCCTTAATTAATTAACAATAAATTTCGTATTAAAGATTGATTTTATTAATTTAAACGTCTAATCAAAAGCAAATACGACCCCTCCCCCTACATCGGAATGTACGAGAACACTGAAACAGCTATAGAAAATAATCATTTATTGATGTCCTTCTTTCCTCATAATTATTATTGATTGGCTAATTAATAACGACGATAATCGTTCTTCCAAGGTTTTATCTTTAGAAAAGAGAATATTTAAATAAATTAATTTGTTATAATTGTTGTACTTACCTTATAATTTAGAAAATTTCATTAATAAAACAACAAAAAAATGGGTATAAAAACTAAATAAAATCACAGGAAACATCACAAAACTCTCTCTACAGTCGTATCAGAAATTCGACTGAATCTTAAATCGTAATTTGAAAATAATAGAAAAAATGGAAATTAATTTAACTGATAGTGTTCGATTTAATGTAAAATTATTCAAATTTTGTGGTTTATGGCATTATCCAAATAACAAATATTATAATTTTTATAAATTTTTAATAACAATAATAATGATAAGTTTTAATTTGATGGTAACTGCTTATTGTATAGTAAATATAAAAAATTATATTGAAATTAGCGAAATAGTTGCTATATTACTTAATGCTTATATTGCATTTATAAAAAATTTCATTTTCCGTTATAAATTTCAACAAATAAAAGAATTATTAAATTATTTAAATCATCACACTTTTCAACCGAACAATCAACAACAATTGAAAATTTTAAAGAATTCTAACAAAATATCAAAATTAATATTTTTATCATATTTTATAACTGATATAATAGTTGCAGTTGGTTTAACTTTATCACCATTATTTGATAATGGTAGAGCACTACCATGGCCAGCATGGTTACCATTCGATTATCAACGTGCATACTATTTTGAATTTATTTATTTTTTACAAACAACCAGTGTATTCTATTTTGGATTTAATAATGTTTCTTCTGAAACATTTTTCGCCATAAATATGGTACAAATTGGTGCACAATATGACTCATTATATAAAGATATTGTTGAAATGATTAATGATTTAAATCAACAATTTATCGATGATTATCAGTATTTACAACAATTATTAATTAATTATGTTGAACATCATCGTACTATTGTTAAATATTCACAACAATTATTGCTTGTGTTTAGTGAGATTATTTTATTACAACTTATATGTTCAGTTAGTGTAATTTGCCTGACAACATTCATTTTATCAATAGTATATTTCAAATTATCAATACATTAATTAGTTAATTAATTGATTGAATTTGTAGTTATCACCGGATGATTTACGATTTTTCCGTTTAGCCTCTTATGAGTTTGTCATTTTCGTTCAAATACTTTTATATTGTTGGTTTGGTAATGAAATTACAGTTAAAGTAATTAATTTCAATTTTTAATTACTAACTTTGTTTAAATTAATTAATTTGAATTTTTTTTTCAAATTATAGAGTGATAGATTAAGTTATGCTTTCTTCAAAGCCGATTGGACAAATTTGCCACAACCAATCAAGAAAGAATTGCTATTTTTTACAGTTGCTATCAAAAAACCAATGGTATTAGTTATACTGGATATAATACCAGTTAATTTAATTACATTTTCAGGGGTAAGATTTGAATAAATTTGAGTGAACTGAATGAAGTGCAATTTTGTATTATTTTGAATTTTAGATTGTTCGATCATCATATGCATATTTTACAGCTTTACGGAATTTGCGGCAAGTTAACGAAGAGTAAAATTTTTGAAAAATTGTTACAGAAGCCTGATGAGCATTTTTTGTAGTATGCTTATGTATTAGATTAGGGGTGGATTTCACCAAATGATTTAACGAATGAATAACGCTAACTATAGTTAAATACCATAGAAACTACATATCTGACATTTCACAAATACATATTACGCTGAACTGTCATTTAAATTTAACTGGTCAAAATGCGCCAGTTAAACAATAAATCAAATTTAACTGACGTTTTGTCTTATAAACATGGAGGATCAAATATATCAAATTCGGAAGACGACGTATAAGGTTGATTTCATGAATAAATTATCGCCTAATTATTGGCAAATAAGAAAATAGATCAAATGTTATTGAAAACACAGATAACATGTTACTTTTTCTTAATTTAACAGTAATTTTCTAATTTCATGCTTAAAAAGTGATCTAGTAGCCTTCTATTTACACGTTAAAATTGACGCTTAACCCGTACATTCAAAGCAACAAGTAAGCTTACTGGGCCTTAGGTTATAGTTATTAAACAGACAGCATAAATGCGCTGGTGAAATGATATTTTGCTTAATGAATCAATCAAATTTAGTTGTTCGTTAATTAACGAATCGTTAAAAAAAGTTGGTAAAATCCACCCTACATGTGCACTAGAGGTGTGCTTAACGATTATTTAGGTGAATCGATTCAATATCGATTCATTCCAAGAAATAT
>JAZBGY010002214.1:0-12512 GCA_037414755.1 Lydus trimaculatus
CATTTCGACACACTAGCCAGTGTCGAAATAGCGCTATTATAGACGCAAAATAGAAAAAATTAATAATAACACGCCTTAACAAAAGTAAAAAACAAACAAGGAAAATCATAAATTAAAAAGAAAACAAAACAACTTAAAAAATTAAAATAAATGCAAAAAAAAATCTAATCACTGTCACTGGAATCGGTGTTAAGATTAATTACTATAACATTGGTAATAATCTGTTTTTCCTTGTCCCAGTACTCATTTATTATTTTATGGGTATGCCTAAAGTAGTTACTCCATTGCTGTGGAGTAACACTATTGACGGCAATTTCCCAAGCTTCTATAGGCTTATTTCCTAATAAAACTTTCTGGTCGTAGAACCGCTTCGCTTGACTCCATACCATTTCTATTGGATTAAACATGCAATGGTATGGAGGTAAGCGAAGCAGTTCATGGCCAGCTTCTGCAACTATTCTATCTACAACATAAATTTTTTCTTTTAAATTGCTTCTGCAGCTTGCCAATAATTGATTTTTATTGCTGTTCTCATCAAATGGTATATCATTTTCTATCAGCCACTGCTGCATTTGGTCTTTTCGCCAAGCAGCAGTTGGCTGTTTTTGTTCTAAGCGGCTGTGATAACTTGCATTGTCCATAACAATTAGGGATGGTTCCTCCAGAGCTACCACCAGATCGCCCATCCATTCTTCAAAATGGTCCGCATTCATTTCTGAGTGGTAGTCTTCTGTGGGGCTCTTCTTCGATTTAAAGATTCGCCACATGTTCGGAATCCATCCCTTCTCGTTGCCAGCGTGGACAACAGTATATCGTGCTAAAATATATATCATACAAAAATCTATCTGACAATCTATTGAGGTCAAACATACCTCCATTACCCGTGGTTCTTTTCACGGACCTAATATTTCCATCTTGCTATGATTTACGGACGGTTCCATTAGCAAAAATCCACGTCTCGTCAAGTACAACAACAGGACGCTTTGTTATGGTTATGTTTTCTAAATATTTTTCTAGAAATAACCGCCTTTTGAACCTCACGTCAGGCTTTTCCATTAGAAAACGCCTGTTGTCATCCTTAACGTAGAAAAAGCCTAGATTTTTCAACAGTTTTGCTAAACTACACCGTCCGTATTCATACAGCTGTTTATCTTTTAATAAGATTAACAGTTTGTCTAAATTTACTTCTTTTTCTCAAACAATTGTAAATACCTTTTTAAACAACGAATAATAAAATTAAAATAACCCTTATTTTCTGCAAAAATAAATAAAAACGAAAAATCAAAAAAGAATTCTGGAAAATTAAGCAATAATTGAAAAGAAAGTTCATCTTACTATCTTTGTACATGTCATAGATAGCATATCTAATTTCATTTTTTACATTGGGCTCCAAATCTGCATGAGCCTTTTTGAGCGTGTTATATTTCAGGGGTGCTATTGTCTTATTGGACGGTGGTTCGCATTTGTACTTACTTACAGTGCCAATACTCACCCCTAAACATTTTGCTGTTACCTAAAAGTATGTTGTGAAAATATAACCATAACGTGTTTGAAACATTACCCAAATTTAGTGCATGATTTTAAAAAAAATTATAAGCATTTCTAATCATGCACTGTGCTACGGCATTATCGCAACCGACTAATCGCCCTATTGTTGATGTACTGGGTATCTAAAATGTTTTAAAATAAGATATTCAAATATCTCCTGGAATAACTGGTTAATTTTAAATAAAACTTACTGCATAATTATGTATATCACTGTCTATATCGTTTAACTGCATCATAATTTTATAATAAAATACTAATAATATAAAAAAAACTAAAACAAATAAAAACTTTAATTTTAAAACAAAGTAAAACAAATAATACAATTACAATTAAAGTTCTTTCAAATCTCTGTTTTCAAACAGGTCATTTAAAAGTTGATCAAGGCTATAAAAACCTAAAACAAATTCAAATTTTCATTATAAAGTGGGTAACGAACCGTCCCGGTCGGCGCTCTCCTGAATACTGACCAATTACGCTCTACTGCGCACGCCTGAGGAGTGGGAGAATCGCCCGATCAAGAGCATCTATATAAGCCGCACCGATCCACCGTACTGTATCCGAGAGCCTAAGGGCTCGCACTCTTAAGTCGAACAAGTGAGCGCGTACTGTATTCATTTACCCACTAACTCTCTCTAGCTGTAGCTCTCAGATGCGACCTAGAACCATAACCGTTCACCGTAGTTTCCCGTACCTGATAATCTCTAGCTGTGGTTCGACGACGACCAAGAGTTGTAACCGTTTACCGTTCCGTTCCCGTACCTGATCATCTCTAGCTGTGGTTCGTCGACGACCTAGAGTTGTAACCGTTAACTTGATACCTGATCTTCACGGTGGCTTGTGGCGACTGAAGAATCCGTCTTTCGTTTTTAATCGTTAACCTGATACCTAATCTTCACGGTGGCTTGTGGCGACTGAAGAATCCGTTTGTTTATTTACCGTTTGTACCGTCTATCCTGTCTCCACGTCGTTGGAGAATATTTACCGACAATTCTGCAGTGGTTTGTTGACGACCAGAATTATTGTTGTTTTATCGGTGTCGGGTCGGACAGTTTGATCTGATGTTCGGCTAAATGTGTACAGCCGTTAATTTTCTTGAACCGTTGAAGCTCTCGTTGCAGAAATGTCTGGAGTTCTGTTTGCTGTGTTCTGGTGACATCGGCTAATGCATTTAAGGCAGTCTTTGATGCAGAATCAGATATATTGAAGCGGCGTTCAGCCATGTTGATATCAGCTCTCCATTTGATAAGTAAGTCAGCACCAATAATCGCATCATTTATTAGTGACGGTAAATACGGGAAATCAGCCACAAGTTCGTTATTGTCGATATAACAGCGGAACCGGTATTGATCGGTGATGGGAATTTCTTTTCCATCTGCTAGGTAACTCACCAGGTTGACTTTTGTTGGTTTCAATTTATGTTGCCTACAATGTCGTACTGCAGACGGGCCTAAATACGACTGGGCAGCTCCGGTATCTATCAGAGCTCGGAAATTTCGGTTATAAATATTTAGGGTGACGAACAGTCGTTTATCGGAGTCTTGTTGGGCATTACATACGGGTGAGGCGGCCGTATGTGTCGACCGGGAGTGCCTCACGCCTTCCCGGTCTGATCTTCGTTTCCCGACTGCTTACATCTGCACTACCGTGTTAGTACTCCCAATTTGCCACACTTTGAACAAAACTTTCTGAATTCTCTCTCACACTGCACACGGAAATGACCTCGTTGTCCACAATGCCAACAAAATTCATTACGTTTATAGTTGGGAATATGACCAACAGGCGTCGAAGAGGACGATGTATAGACTGGTGTTTTGGTTACCTTTCGTGGTTCTCTTTGTGTGCTGGTAGGCGGTTTGATTTCCTTTTGTATTCTTTCCAACTCAGTGGCTCGAATAACGAGCTCTTCCAAGTTGGTAATGTCCTGGCGGCGTATATTCAATCGGTATTCGGGTGACAAATTACGGTAAATGCGGTCTAGTTCGGTGTCTGGCGAAAAATCACCGTGGCGTCGTAGGAGTGTTTGTAACGTCGTGACATAGTCTTTGACCGATTCTTGTTGTCGCTGTACTTTGCTTCTTATTTCATCTTCCAGTGCCAAGAGATGGTCATATGGGAAAAAGAAACTCTTGAAGTTTTTAGCAAAATCACTCCATGATTCCCATCGGTTTTTATTGTTGCGGTACCATAATAGAGCTTTATCTTGCAACAATTCTGGCAGGGCACGTAGCAGGTGTTCGTTCGGTACATCGTACGACACTTTTAACTCGTCTAAGCGCTCCCAAAAAGCCATGGCGCTGGTTTGTTCTCCGGAAAAACGTAGACCCCATTTTCGAACTTTGTCCAGAACGTTGTGCTCGTTTATTGACGGTGTGATGGGTGGTGCTGGACTGGCGGTTACACCCAGAACGCCTGGTTGTTCTTTCAAGTGTGCTGTTATTCTTTTACGAAGATCGTCCACGGAACCGGTCGTGTCTAATTGGAGCATATTCGCAAAACCAACTAGAGCCTCCTTATTCATGTTGTAGATCCAACCCACTTTCGTCTCAGCTGTTTCGGTTGTCGGCATTTTTGATGAAACTGCAGACTACTTCAGTAAAATAAATTCCAAACTCTTACCTCTCGTTGATTTCTCCAGTCGAGATGTCACAATCTGATTCCAGTAAGCCAGAGCTGAAACATCCCTGGTGAAAACAAAAACGGTCCCTGCTCGGGCGCCAAAAATTTGTAACGACGAATTTGGGGTTGTCCCGGGTGGTAGCTGGCCAGAGAATATTAGGGTAGTTTTTAGAGAGGATGAGGTTGTGGATACAGGTCGCTCAGGCGCCACTCACTTTTTTGAGAATTAAAATACGGAATTAACGGGAAACTTAAAATTAATTTATTAAAAAAAAATAATAATAATTAAAAAAACGTTAAAAATTATATACAGTTATTTAAAAATAAAACAACAATAATTCTGGTCGTCAACAAACCACTGCAGAATTGTCGGTAAATATTCTCCTTTTTTTTTTAGAACGAGTATAAAATATAAGATTAAATTGAATATATAATATGATAAATTTTAAGAGAAATTGTATGATGTTTTTTCATTTAACAGTTTAGTGAAACACCTCATCTGCAGCTGCTATTGCTTCAGCAACACGTAATACTTCATTAGTAGCAGTATCAAGTTCTTTTTCTGTTCTGTCAACTACATTACCATGTCTCTCCTCATATTCACTAATACGTTCATCCCAAGCAGCTTTATCAGCTATATTTCTAACCCATCCTCCATATCTAGCGAGGCTTGCATTACCTCCGACTTTAATCATTAGTTCTTTTGCGATATAAGCTACTGATTTAAAACCTGTAGATTTTGCAGGACCAAGATCCTTTCTAAAACCGTAATATGGGTTATCTCCAACCGCTTGAATTGCTGCTGGAAAAGTTGTCCATTCATTCGAATTGTAATTTAACCAGATTCCACTGGAAATCAGGAAAGTATTTAATTGCATTTCCAATAGTAACAAACGCAGTAATTCCTGTTCCGACTGTTTGTTGCACAGTTAAGAATAATCTCATGGCTTTGTTACCAATAAGAAATTTCCACTCTTCGAATAATAAAGCAATGTTTGTATCTGTAATACCAGATCCAAAGCTATTATAGAAAGTTTTTATAACTTCGGGGTTTATATTTGGACTATAACCAAGGTCTGCAATTAAACCATTTGATATTTTGTCTATAAATCCCGTGGTGACAGTTCCTCTCTTAGCAATACTAATCGTTACGTTGACTAATATGCCGAGATGACCGATTTGGAAAGCCTGTGTTGCACGAGATGCAATATGACGCAAAATTCTGATAGCAATTTCTATAGTCATATCCTCATTAGTCCAATCATCAACCGCTGGGTCACCAAATCCTTGAAAAACTGATGTTAACAATGGTATTGGTTCAGCGACATGTTGATTATATTCTTCTGTAGAAGCTGAAGTTATTGTATTGTATCAGTGCTAAGAGTGTGGAATGGCGCGTTGATGACACTTTCACGATACATTTCGGCGTGTGGGATTACGTGTGCTTTGGCGTGGCTAACTGGCGTGTTCATTTTTACGCGTTCCTCAGGCGGAGGGTTAAGAGCGTCCGTGTAAAGCCGGCTTTTGACTGATTTTAATGAAAATGCTTTTTAAAAATTGAGTATATATTAAAGTATAGCAATAAAAAACGTCCTTCAGAAATAAAAATTCATAAAAAAAAAATGTATTAACACACGCTTGGTAAGAAAATTAAAAATCTCATTTATTAAACAGTACATACATACATAGAAAAAGTAATAATTAAACATTATTCAAGATCAGAATCGCTGAAAGTTTTATCGTCTTCTAAGTCGGAGGAAGCTTCTTCATTATTTTTCTCAGTTATTTGAAAAAAATCCTCAATTTTTAAAGGTGTCTGGTCTCCATCGAAACCTTTTGATTTCAAATGGCCATCTAGAAGCCAACCACAATTTTCAGGGTTTAATTTTACACAATTAGGTTCAGTTGCATGTAGCCACATCGAATTTACATAAATAGTTCGTAAATTTTTTTGTTTTAGTGACTCCCAACATGGTGGTATCGTGTTTGAATCAAAACTTCTTATTCTTTTAAGAAACTTCATTATCGTCTTTAGCAGACAAATTTTTAAGAAATATTTCATATCTGGCGTTGTTTACTTTCTCACAGTCTTTGATACCATACATAGCCACCGTAAATTTCTGAACAGTGCCCATTTTTTTAGTATTAAAAATGTCGGCTTTATTAGTTAATGAAGCAAAACATTTTTGGTATGTTTCGTTCTTGGAAAAATGTTTAAACGGTCTAACTTTTCGTTTATTATAGAAAGCTGCCGTGTAATCGGAACCAGTGTACGCATGGAAAGCAGGTGGACTTAGGGTGGATTTCACCAACTTTTTTTTTACGATTCGTTAATCAACGAACAACTAAATTTGATTTATTCGTTAAGCAAAATATCATTTCACCAACGCATTTATGCTGTCAGTTTAGTAAATGTAACCTAAGGCCTAATACGCTTACTTTTTGCTTTGAATGTACGGACTTAACGTCGATTTTAACGTTTAAATAGAAGGCTACTGGATCCATTTTTAAGAATGAAATCAGAAAATTATTGTTGAATTAAGAAAAAGTAACATGTTATTCGTGTTTTCAATAACATTTGATCTATTTTCTTATTTGCCAATCATTAGGCGATAATTCATGAAATCAACCTTATACGGTGTCTTCCGAATTTGACATATTTGATCCTCCATTTTTATAAGACAAAACGTCAGTTAAATTTGATTTATTGTTTAACTGGTGAATGTTGACCAGTTAAATTTAAATGACAGTTCAGCGTAAAATATCTTTGTGAAATGTCAGCTGTGTAGTTTCTATGGTATTTAACTATAGTTAGTGTTATTCATTCGTTAAATCGTTTGGTGAAATCCACCCTTAGGCATAGATTGAATCACAATGTCGATGCTAGTTCCGCGCAATTTATGCAATTAAGGTCATTTCAATTTTTTTGCTTGTCTAGCCAAATTTCAGAATTTTGAATTTTATGAATATTGCCAAGTAATATTATTAAAACACCTGTGTCGGCCGATTTGATTAAAATTTTTGAACCTGCTGCTGCTTTGTAAGCGTAAAAAATCATCCTTGTATCCGCCTCTTCATGATAACATTCGTAATCATGTTCTTTTTTTTATTATGCAATTCTGGTGACTTTGATAAGAATAGCAGTGTTCCTCCACTGTCAAATTTTTTTTTGTTTTTGATTATTGCTCCTAACAGTCGTTTTCCCAGTAGTTGGCTGAAAACTGTATCACAGCCTCTTTGAAACGATTATTTTTCAAGCTTTGCAAAAAATCTATAGTCCTCGTTTGTTGAGGACCTGAATTTTTGAACGGAATATCAAATTCCTGTCGATTTTGACGCTCTGAATCTTTGATGGAGGGTGAAAAATAGCGATCAAAAATTTAATGTATTTCGTCGGCACGTGATAAACAAAGTTTAATGAGTATAGACTGCGATGTTTTCGAATGTTTGAGGCATCGTAGATCCAATTAAGTGCAAGTAATAAAATCCATCGATGATCTCAACATGTATATTTGTTGGCTCAACCATTCCGACCTGAGACTTCAATGTTTTGGCTAAAGTTGCTTTGTCAGTTTTGAACATTTCTCCGGTACATGCGAAAAGAGCAGGCGACCGAGGTGCTAGTGGAAAGGGCAAGCAATATTCAATATTAATTTTTTTACTAATGCTCACTGCAAGTAGCCGACCAAATATATCACGTTCCATTTTTAGCAAGTTTTTTGGTTTTATCTTTATTTATTAATACTTTAATAGCACACTGAGAAGCAAAATTTGATATTTTATTCCGGGTAATCGGTTTCTCGAATCTTCCAGGTTCCAAGTTACATTGAGTAATCATATTTAATTTTTGTTGGTTACCAATTGTCTTTACGTTCAGTAGAAAATTCGCAACGTCTTCAGATGCTGCCTTTCCCATTGAAATGTTAAATAAAATATTATTATCAATAGAGTCATCAAAGGGATTCATCGTACTTTGTATGGCTTCCGTGATACTTTGGAGACTTTTTTTGTCTTTTTTGATCAAACTGTTCTGTAAAGAATGCGAAGTATCGTCTTTTTGCGACAATCCAACATCATTTTTTACAGTCGATAATATTTTCGTCCTCATACTATGGCTGAGCGCCCATCTTTGGCCCGCTGATATTGAATCGACAGCAAAATTATTGGCTAATTCATTACTAGCATCAGCATTGGTGCTCTAAAGTCAGATCAACAGGTGATCTAGCAAAATTAGCTGTAGTACGACGAATGCCAAATGCACCACGGCGAAATTCAGAAACCAGACATGAGTTCTCCATTTGTAATCTTACTAAATTATTTAGATACAATAGGGTCCATCTTGCATAGTTCGGCCGGTTTAGTGCAAAAAATAAATCACAAATGTTAAAAATAGTATCCATATACAACTCAAAGTTACTTTTGCAAATACTTCGGGAAAGACGCAAAAATAAGTTGATAAATACGCAATATGGGTAATAAAATCGAGCCGTTTTTCCGTGCTTTCCCATCAAAGTCTGCCTGCAAAATTCTGTGTATCCGTTAAGAATACGATTCAATAAATCAGGTAATTCCATGCTCTCATTGACATCAGAATGAGTCCGATCTGATGTTTCCTTAAATAATTTTTGTAGTAATTCGTCCAATATTTCCCTGGATACATTCGTAGTGGATAAATATTTTTTAAAGTGGACAATTTGCAATGCGGCACTGGTAAGTGGGTGTAAACGCTTGAATCGATTAAAATGCTTGCTATCCAAGAAACTATTTGCAGAGCCAGCGGCTAATACTTCTGCTGAAACTAATATCTCAACTAATCCGGAAGAGTCGATAAATTTTGCAATAGTTTTAAAAAAATCCATTTGCATGTGGAATGCTCCCAGATTTATAAAAATATGGTCAAACTTAGGCTGTTCTTTTTCATGGATTTGCATGGCCATTTTAGCAATAGCTAAATATTATGTTACTATGATCTGACTTTGATGACATTTTTCAGCTATTTCACTAGCCATATTGAGAGTTTCATTGACTATTGCAGAACTAGTCGGAGATGAGTTAATTTGCAATTAATAGGGCCATAGCTGTATCAACAAAACCAACGTGGGTATCCTGTTACACCAATTTTCCAAATTTTGATTGCGTTGCCGTATCTCGAAACTGGCACTTTCCATATATGTATAGTACAGTCAAATAAGGCGAAATAAAGGTTGACCCTAGGAATGAGAGTCAGAAAGCTAAATTTTTGCACGAACGTATATTTCGACGTTCTAATGACTTACTCAAAAGTCTCATAAAATCTCGTGTCTGCAAGTCAAGATATTCGAGGTCAAAGGTTACTAAAATCGGTTTCTTGCAAATATCTCGTTTCCAATGTATTATACGTTATTAAAGGTTATTATAAAACTTGCAGATCATAAAATTCTCTACAAATTTGATTTGATTCAATTTTTGTACGAATAACCGTTCTGGAAATATAGCGCGAAGAGTGGGAGGTGCCCAAGAGTATATAGGATCATGCTATTTAAAATGCGACGCATGGGATACAGTTTACTAACAAGGAAGGTTAAGTAGGTGTCCCCCTCCGATTTTGTTTGTTTTCATATATGTTGTAGTACTCAAAAAAATAGGCGACCCGTATTTTTTCATATCTGCGGAAATTGGTTTTAAGGGGTGAAAGTAGATAAGCTAAGCTGATTCTAATCCACTTGTGCGCGGGAAATTTGAGTTCTGGCACATGCGCGGTTTCCCCCCACCCCTCCTACCACTCATTTTTGTATAGGTTCTGAGAGATATTGACCGTTTTTTTCATTTCAGAAACGCTTTTATCGATAAGGCCCATTTTGATATCAAGTCATTTTTAGACAGAGTACTCTCTATCCTTGTGTTTTGGTTTCGTTTCTCTAACAAATACGGAAACTGTAGCTTCGCGTGATTCACCCTGTATAAGCCGACCCGTTACTTTTGTGCTAGAATTCGTCAACATCTGTTTGTTTAGTCTTTAAGATAATCCACTTTTTATTGCAACGTAATTTAATTTTCCGAGCCGAATAATCTTAAACATAAAACAACATTGTTGGGAACTCTAGCGCTTGAATACGCCATCTAGCGGACAAAAAAGAAACTAGTTTATTTAGGTCATTATTTTTTTGCTGATTGGAAATGGATTTAAAATAGATAAAACTCAGCATATACATAAATATACTCTTGATGAACTAAAATGGAAAGTCACCATATTATTTGGTACTGTAGAAAGGCCGAGGGGACTGTCTGGACGAACCATGTAGAGTTGGTGCCATGAGTGGAAAAAGAGAGAATCGACAAAAAAAAAATTTTTACGCATGAAATAGTCTAGAATAAAAAAGATACAAATTTTTTTGAGTGAGTTACGGTCATTCAAAAGGAAAAAACATATTTTCCCATAAACAGTGCAGTTTTTCTGCAAATATATTGAAAGTTTTTGTATGGTTTTTTACTATTCTGAACGAGTTTCTTGGTTTGCATAATTTCTAGAGTATTTAGAACCTCCATTGTCTACTCATCGGATCCGGGTGCATCGTGCGTCCACTCGACCTTTTCGAGCCTTCTGCAGCACCAAATAAGATGGCAACTTTTTCTTTTAGTTCATGAAGGATATATTTATACGTATTACTGATTGTGATATGTGGGTTTTATCAATGTATCTTTAATAGTTCCTTTGCAAAAAATTCCTGAACATTCCCCATTTTTCATCACCAACAAAGTAGAAACCCCCCTTAAAAGCTTCACCACCACTAAAATTCTGGTAGCAAGATTGTGTGTATAAGCAAATTTAGCAATTTTCAGTACTGAAATCTTCATTTGTATAAATATTTAAATCAATTATAATAATTAATAATTGAAAGTAACACTAATACATATTTTAAACAATTTAAAATTATCCCAAATAAACTAGTACACTTTTTCACCTAGTGCTGAAAAAGTGTACTTGAAAATGATCAGAGATCAATACTGATCGAAACGTTGTGTTTTTTAAAAAAAATTAATAAATAAAGACGATGTCAGTCCGAAACGTGAGTTTTAATGATTATATTTAATTGTTTATATTTGTTATAGTCGGATTCATATATAACGACATTACCTGCACCTTTATCAGCTCTGACGAATAATGCATTGTTAGATGTGAGTTTATTTTTGATTGATTTTATTATTTTGATAGTTTTATTGTTATGATGTGGTTCTTTAAGATATTTGTTTTCTTGTTCTTTCATTATAAATTTACATTCTTTTTAATATTGTCTTCTTCTGGATGTCCTTTTATTGCCTGATCCAATTCAATTGATAATTTTGGAAAAGGGTTGTTATTTGTTTCTATAGAAAATTTATAATATTTGTTTAGAATATTTAATTCTTGATTATTAAAGTTAATATTAGTTAGATTTGTGAAATTTTGAAAAAAATTATTACATATATTGGGGTTATCATCATTATTATTCACAATCGGAGGCATTGTCCTTCGCTCGCTCGATTGCAAGTTGTGATCGTAGGGACTGCACCTCCTAGTTCAGGCCTTGAATCATCTTGACAAGCTGCTCCATCGTTAGTGATTTGGTGGAATCCATCACGGGCGGCCGCAATATGCGGCCACGAGATGGGTGGAAAGATCACCAGAAAACAGTAGAAAATTCGTCCAAGCATACTTGCACCAGGTGACACCGGCCGGCGTAGAAACACATGGTAAAACCACAAATAAACACAAATGAAGCAAACAATCGTACTGACAAATGGCAATAGTCCAACGCGCCTGTAGCAGGCAACAGCACGAGCTTGACTTCTGATATGATGATTGATGTAGCCATCTGAAGACCTAAAGAAATTGATTTTATATAATTTTTGGGCTTTAACAAATGCCCGCCATTGTCCAAGTTTAAAATCAAAGATGTTTCAAAAGTGGTGTAGATTTCTAACAAGTGAAACGCGTCCATGTCGAGATACCCGTTTGTCTGCTATGTGCTCTGGTACTCGTTGTGGGTTCTTCATCATGTATTTGTAGTGTTCTTTGTCGGATTTCATTGTTACCTTTCACAAGACGATGTCGCACTCGTGGTAAATGACGCACACTACCAGTGTCTTCAAACAGACGAACAATTCTTTTCACTGTTTTAATACTGATGTTGTGTGGATGAAATATTGTATTTGAACGCGGCCTGGTTTGCTGAATGTGGACATTGCTTTATTTACACTGCACACGCTGTTTTGTTTTTCTGGGTACAGCATTCTCGAAGTAGAAAAATTTGCTACTATCAGATTCACACAGGGACACTTACTATAACAATAGTATCTAGAACGCCTATAGCGTTATCCCGTTAGTCTAC
>JAZBGY010002217.1:0-12506 GCA_037414755.1 Lydus trimaculatus
CGTATTTGGTTCAGATCCGGAAGAGCGGATCTTAGAGACAACCATTCGTCTCTTAGCAAAGGAGGTATGGGATCATTCCATGACATTTTCTCTAGCCAAAGTGCTTGTAATATGAATTTGGCTTTCATAATGCAAGGAGAGAGCAATCCAAGGGGATGAAATAAAAGAGAGATATCGGACAGTACCGTCCTCTTTGTCAAAGTATTTGAGACTACCTTAGATACCAAAAAAAGCAATTCATCTGAATTATTAGACCATAAAAGTCCTAAATTTTTTGAACTCGATCCAAAATCGTAAAGATGAGGGTGGAGATTGGAGCTTTCAACACGCTCCAGAACTCGGGCATCATTGGATAGCCACTTTCGCAATGGAAAGCAACTAGAAGAAAGAGTTTTGTCTAAGAGTTCACATAACTGCTGGGCAAGTTTCAAAGAATTAGAGCCGCTCAGGCAATCATCAACGTAAAAATCACGTTCGATAATTCTAGAAAGTTCAGGATTAGATGACTTACATTCGAATGCCACCTCCAAAAGACAACGAGTAGCTAGGAAACTAGCTGAAGCAGTTCCATATGTCACAGTATTGAGGTCGTAAGTCTGAAGCTACATTTCAGGACTTGATCTCCACAAGATACGATGAAGGGGTCTTTGGCCACAAGCACCTGTCTATACATTTTCTCAATGTCTGCTGAGAAAACATAAACATACTTTCGGAACCGAACAAGAATGGAAAACAAGTTGGACTGAATCACAGGTCCACCTCTATGAATATCATTCAGAGAAATGCCAGTCGAGGTTCGAGCACTGCCATCGAACACAACCCTTAACTTAGTTGTCAAGCTGTCCTCCTTTAGAACACCGTGATGAGGCAAATAAAAGGAGATTTCAGAACTCATGGAACGAGAAACGACGCTCATGTGTCCCATTTTTATATATTCCTCCATGAAATTGGAGTAGCGTTCCCGTAGATTGGGATTAGAAATCAATTTCCTCTCTAGATTACAGAATCGCCGTTTGGCCTGTTCCAATGAATCACCCAAAACGGTAGGGACCTGTTTAAAAGGAATAGATACGACGAATCTTCCAGATTCATTACGTTTTACGTTAATTTTAAAGTGAGTTTCACACTGTTCTTCCTCCTTGGAAAGTAAATTTGATGACGGGATTTCTACCAATTCCCAAAACCGTCTCAAAGAATCATCGACATTAGATGTCGTTGCAAAATTGCATAGCATATTGCTAGAAATAGAATCAACGAATGGCATGGAGCCAGAAACCACCCACCCAAAGCGGGTGTTTTGAACGAGAGGTTTATCCTTTCCCATTGAAAAACGTTCAGGGCGCAGTATTGACCAGAAGTAATTCGCTCCCAAGAGAATGTCTATGTCAGATGGCACATTAAAACTCGGATCAGCAAGTTTTATGTCCTTTGGTATATCCCAATCATGGATATGAACCGGAGCGCAAGGCAATTGACCTACAATTCTTGGAACGATCAAGCAAGTTGCTTCTATATTAAAGTTTGAAGCTTCAGAATGAATGACGACCTCACAACGAGAAGTTACGTTTGTAGAGGAATTTGTGATTCCCTGAATCCGAACATTTGTATTTATCTTCATTAATTTCAACCGTTTTGTCAAATTTGCTGAAATGAATGAAGACATACTACCAGAATCTAGTAGTGCTCTGACTCGATGAGCCCTACCACCTGTATCGAAAACCTTAACCAATAGGGTTGGCAAAAGAACTCTTCTTTGATCAGAAGCAAACGCAGTAATCTTTATATCCGATGGTTCAGAAAATTCAAGAGATTGTACACTAGATGTTTGATCATCATCAACATGCAATAACGAGTGTTGCTTAGATTTGCACACAGAACAAGAAAATTTGGATTTACAATCTCTACTAAGATGCCCTTTCGAGAGGCAGTTAAAACAAACACGTAGAATTTTCACCTTGGAATGACGTTTCTTAGCGTTAAGATTTTTGAACTGATGACACGAATACAAAGCATGTGTGCTACCACACATAGGACAGCCGCCCGCCGTGGATGCGAACTATTTAGAAGCTGAATGATGAACTGGTTTTTGGGACCTCTGCTCAACTGTCTCCATCAGTGACGATTTTCTTTCAACAAATTTAAACAGTTCGTCAAGCGACGAGAGCGTGTTGGAATTGAGCTGATTCTCAAATTCTCTATTGGTTATCGGATCTAACTTCGACCGGAGCAGCTGAACAAGAAACGCTTCTCTTTGATTCTCTAGTTCCACTAAAGAATCTAAAGAACGCAAATTACGTTTGAACAAATCAACTAAACTGCGCAATTTGGCAGATGATTCCTTAGGTACACCCTCAAGGTTAAACAATTCTTTGATGTGATGAAATATAAGTGTGCGAGAGTTATTAAAACGATCACTTAGGCCTTCCCAAGCAACCTTAAAGTTGAGTGAAGTTATCGCTAAGCCCTTTGTATCTTCAGCAGCCTTGCCGCGTAGCGAAGCGTTTAGGTAGTGAAACTTCTGAACGTCTGTCAGATCTTCATTAGAATAAATCAGACTTGAAAGCAGATCACGAAAACTCAACCACTCTTCCATCAAAGGTAGGAAGATTAATAGTTGGTAGTTTCTCGCATGTTCTAGTACCAGTTACAGAACCCGCGAACGAACCACCAACAGAACTACCAACAGGACTGATTGGCGTGCTACTACTCTCAGAGTGTCCGAGCTTGACATTATTTACCCTTTGTAGAAGTTCCTCGGATGTAGCAGTAACCTTATAGTATCGATTTTCAAATTCCTGCATGGCAAGATCATCAGCATCTGAATCTTCTGAATCAATTTCCATTTGAGCCACCTCAAACTGATTTAGCAAGGAAATGGCGTCATCATTACGTTTGCAAAGTTGCAAAAAATCCGCTGGGGTTGCAGGAATCCCTTCATTTCGAGCTATAGCAAATTGATTCACAAAATCCTCAAATTTGGTGAGCTTGGATTTGATAGCCCCTCTCTTTCTTACAGGATCAGTCATTTAATTATTAATTATGTATTAATAATAATTCTCAAATTAGGAACAACAGAAGACGAAACGCACTGGCATGAAAGCGCTAAAATGCTTAAACGATCAAAGTTAAATTTCTTACAATAAGTGAAATAAATCAAAACATCACTAGGCGATAAATCTCGACAATTCAAAATAAATCGTACACAAATTTAGCCATTACATATATCTGACAATATAAACAAATACAAATGATAGGAATAAAATGTAAATGGTAATGGAAATTTAATGGAAGTTGATGCAACGAGTACCTTACAGTTAATGAAGAGCTGACGGCATCAAGTCGGTACAGTTGATGTAACAGGACACTGTAGTTCACAGGCCAAAGAAGCGCAAACGGGGTGCGTGATGACTCAACGGCTCCACCCCAAACAGTACACTTTATTGCAGGAATATTGCTGGAATATTGCAATCTTGCTTGATATTGCCAATATTGTAGCAATATTGCTGGAATATTGCAATATTGCTTGATATTATAAATATTGCAGCAATGTTACAGCAATATTTCAGTTGCAATATTGCACAGAAATAATATACAACATATATGTTGTATATTATTTATATTAGTTATAACTACAATATCAGACCCCGTAAGAAACCTGTCCAGGACCATTAATCTTGACCTCTCCATGGTCCTGAGGGGGAGAATAATTGTAACACCAGCCCTCATATAACCTAATATATCAGAGAGAGATAGCAACACTGCTCCTTCTCCCACACTACAAGTACCAATTCTAATAGAGTAGGTGGCGTAATGTACTATAAGCCACACCGCCCTTGTCCACCTTTAGTACCAGCTCTTGTAGAATAGATGACGCATTAGATTACAAGTCGCAGTATCACCTACCACTATCAATGCTGTTGAGATTTTGAGATAAATGCCCCACCTATTCCAAAAATTGGGAAATTGATTTTGGTGAGAAGATCAAAACTGCACTCTTCTATTGGGACCATCTAATTTGCAAATTAGTTTCCAGCTTTCAGGGCAAATCAAACCGCCGTTAAAAAATAATTGCTAATCTTCATAGATTTTGTTATTATTGGAGTTTATTGTCATTTCTGGTCATTTACCTATTAATCGTTGTTGATCTTCGAAATAATAGAAAAGTTTTGCACATCACATCGTTGTTGCATTGTTAATTATAATTCTTTATAAATCTTATTAAACGTCCACGTTATTTGTATTTCTCCCCAAAGAGAGACTTTCATCATTCAATATTTTGTCAAGATTGCATTCAATATTGCATCAATATTGCCCCGCAATGTAAAAAGACGGACATAGCAATATTGCTGCAATCTTGCTGCAAGCTTGTGTGCAATATTTCCAATATTGCACGCAAGATTCCAGCAATGTTGCTGCAATAAAGTGTGATGTCTGTGACGAAGAAATGTGGTTTGACCAGTATCAAGATGGCCAATCTCAAATCCTCCAGCAGAATAATAAAATCGGAGTTTTGATTGACCGATTTTAGGACGATGTGCTCGTCAAAATTCAAAGATAAAACGACTTACTTCTTGATTAATAATGAGTTAATGACATTACCACCCATAATCGATACCACGTGTATGTTGATGATGGCATGATTTCTGACCAACGTTATCTTTATTAATCTTGGTAATCTTTAATTTAAATCACCATCTATCCGGCTCGAAGGACCATGTTGAAGGATTACATTACAAAAAAATCAATATTTGTGTAAAAACACTTCCTTGCTTTTATTATCAAAATTCTAAGACAGATGTTTGTTCTTTTAACGATGCATTCCTGTTAACGGTTGGTTTTCAACTTCGCTGCAGCCGGCTTCCCCCACACAGGGGTAGGCGCAGGACCGCATAAACATATTAATTGGAGTGAGAACTACTAAACATAACAACACAAAAAATGAAAATTTCCCAAACAATATCCGCTAATAACGTTTTGAAAGGGAACATAACGGTCGTCATGGACACCAGGACGTATGACCAAAAATCAAGCAAATCCTGAGGAAAGGAAAATACAGGCTACTGCAACATGACCCGATCAAATCTATTGAAGTAAAAATCTACAAAACACTAAAGAAGTACAAGGACCGCATAGAGGGCATCACTTACACCACATCACAGCAAACCACCTCATTTGTACGGATTACTGGAGGTTCACAAGAACAATTAACATGCCTCTGAGGCCAATAACTAGCTAAAGGAATTCTCCGACCAGTGAGCTTTCGAGATTCCTACTGAAGATCATTCAACCGTTATAAAGATAATCCAACAGTCACATCAAGAATTCAAGCCATTTTATTGAGAGATAACAAACGGTAGACTTGGACCTCAATGACAGATTTGTAAGCTTCGATGTGGAGAGCCTCTTCACTAATGTCCCAGTGAATGAGGCATTAAACATCATTGGAAGTATGCTCAAGGAAGACACAACTTTACCTGATCGGACTACTCTCCCACTGGCTGGAGTGATGGAGCTATTGGAGATATGCCCACAAAACTCCTACTTCTAAGTAGAGAATAACTTCTACAACCAGGACGATGGACTACCCATGGGTTGATCACTGTCACCAATGATTGCGAAAACCTTCATCATGGACTTGCTGGTATCGAAATAGCCGATGACCTTGCGAGAGCATGTGCTATGGCTCCACTCATAAGACAGGAGCCATAGAGAAGGCACGAAATCTCCACTGAAGACAATGTTCAGGAGTGCGACAGGCAAAAAAGTTTATTGACTATTGGTCCCAAAATGCTAGAAAGCTTCTCGACCTAAGTACAAACGAACTAAGACTGGTAATGGGACTCTTAACTGGGTACTACCCAGTGAGATACCATCTCAAAAAACTGGGCAAAGCAGACAGATGTAGATTATGTGGATCGGACAACAACGAAACCTCCGAACACATATTCTGCAAATGTGAATTAGATCCAATTAAGCCATTGAATTCCATACATAACTGGAATGGCTACGACCGTGTGTAACTAACGAACAAGAGACAGACGATGTAGGACCATCAGTTTCTCTGTTACACATGATTATAATTGGCGCTCTCTATATACGTACCTTTCTACAAACATCAACTATTTTTTTTACTACTATCATTCATGATTACACGTACACATACACAAAATACTAGAAATACTTCTACTTATTATAGGTGTTACTTTGCTAATACAATAGATAAACAATCATAATAAGTTTAAAGAATATTGTAACTTCTCAAACTTGGTAAATCGAGTGCATGCATAATATTATGCATGCAGTTTCATATGAATGATATATCAAAATATTATCCTTCAAATAATTTCAAAATTAATACTAAACACAGATATATTTCATAATTCAATTAATTTGAACAGTAATCAATAATATTAATAAAAAATAAAATTGGCTTTGAAAAGAATAAAAAATAACAAGACGCCTAAATATCTATTTTTTTTTCTAACAAAAATTACATAAAAATATTTAAACAATGTAAAATTAAATAAGTTTGTGGTTAAATGGATCAATTTTGAATTTATATAATTGGTCGATGTTTTTACCAAGGTAGTATTTTACGATAAAAAGAAATGAAGAGCTTCCTACATCGTCTGTCCTCCGGTTGCGACCTTGGCCATATACGTAGCCATTCCAGTTAGGGGCCATCCATAAACCACGTAACGCTCTTGAGAGGGGGGAGGTATGACCACCTTAGTCTACATGGCGTTACAAGGGAGAGGGTGGATTAATTATTATTGTTACGTAAAACTATTTTCTTTTTTGAAAAGTTGACAGTAGTTGATTGTTGCCACTTTTCCGTGAAAATGAATGACTTAAATTTTGGGGGTCAACTTAAACGAGTAGGTATTCATGTTTACAAATGGACTATATTATTCTGTTGTTTGTGGTCATTATTACAAACCATTTGTTTAATGATTTATTCAACGTATATAAAAAAAGATATCCTGAAAAAAAGCCAGGACTTTGTCAAAGAGATGTAGTAGAGATATGGAATAAAGCAAAAGAACAGCATTCAGGTCGTCAGTTTGAAGAAGAAATAAACAACACTATATCTTCATACCAACAACAAATTTCGAAGAGAAAAGCATCAAATTTACTTAATTTTTTTCAGCCAAAGCCTAAGGTAAGCTTTCACTTTGTACTCCGGAATTGTATTAACTAAAGGAACATGTATAGTAATATATTGGCATAAGAAAAAACATTGCTTAGAAAAGTGTTTTAAACTTTTAGGGTTGGTTTTTATGCAGCCTTTAATCATGACACTCACGTCAATTTAACGTAACCATACCAAGTCCAATAAATAATAGTATTGATTCGCTTTTCGTCAGTTTCTTGTTATAAATCGATTACTCAATTATTAAGAACAAGACTGGCCACTAAGACCAACCGGTCAAATAAACATTTGACTTTTTTTCTCAGCGTAAGGAATCAAGCGCGGGCACTCCTCTGTTATCATCAGTTAGTACTGATACAGAAATCAAGGGGCTTACTAGTTATCAAAAGCTAGTCCCGTCTAGCTCATACTCATTGTCAGACAAACCTGATGTAAAAAACATAGATGAGAATGATTTGATGAATCTAGCGACCATATCAAAAGCTGACACACATGAAACAGATATTAAATCTGAGATCGATAATGTATCACTGAGTGTAGTTGCAGGTAAAATAAATCCTTAGCTTATTACTAATTTTTATAATATAATGTAAATAACACATTTTTCTTAACATAATGTAGCTAGTGTCAAGGATAGTAACCCTGATGAGAGCTCTAATGTTACCACTCTACCTGTTCGTCGTGGTCGTCAATATGAAAAACCTGCCCAGAAATCACTTGCTCTTAATATTAACGTCCTCGAGAAACAGTTGAATACTTTAATAGAGGTGCGAGATACCGGTCTCGCTAGTAAATCAATGGACAATAAAATCCGGGAGATACGTCAAAATTGAAATAGAGAAAAAAAGAAAATGAAGAATACTCAAGGTAGAGCCCGAACTTCTGAAGGTGATTACCGATTTAGCTATGTTTGGTGCAGCAGCTCACGATAGACGCCGAGAAGCGTCTGTTCGGAGTTGCAGCACTTTGAGTCAGCTTCAAGAACAATTAAGTGAAATGGGCTTTGAAATATCGAGAAGCGGGACATACTTGCGTTTATTACCCCGAAACGTGGCCACTTTAGAAGGCCGAAGACACGTTGTCACTGTTCCTGTGAAACTTTGCCGGGCAGATTCTGATCTCCATAAAGGACATGCAGATCAACCGTTCTGCACTGCTTCCATAAGAAGTCTTAAAAGTCTCGCTTCCATTTTAGGGCCAGAACAAGTTGCATTTATATCTCAAGACGATAAAGCAAGGATTCCAATAGGAATTACTGCAGTTAAAAAACAGTCAGCTTTTCTCATGCACTTGGAATACCGCGTCAAGCTTCCAGATCATGACTGGGTAATTGCTGAAGGTCACAAACTTATTCCCTCAGTTTATGCGGGAATAAACATAAAAAGTGAAATATGGGTTCGCCTGAAGCTGTCTCATATTCTGGTCCCACCTATATCGCGATAAGAAGTGCAAAACATTCTTCGTCTACAGCAAGTACTCATGCAATGGACCTGGAGAGATTGATCAACCTAGATAGTTTTGCTAGCATCGTTAAAAATTCTGTTAGTGATTTGAAACCGATTTTTATGTTGTCTGTAGATGGGGGACCAGATGAAAACCCAAGGTACATAAAAGTAATAGCACAATAATGTCCTGTCAAAATTATGGAACGAACTTGTGATTGATAATTTCAGTGTCTTCGCTGAGTATATTAGCCCTAACATAGATACGGATGTTCCAAGCCTACCTCCACTTGACTGGTATACGTAACATGTTCAAGAGAGTCAATATCTCTTGCAGGTACTTAAGTTTTTATATATTTAAAGCAAAGATTGTGAGTTTCATTGTTTTTACAGATTATCAAGTGTGAAAACACGGAATGATGCAGTCCCTCTCGGAGTGGTCTACGACAAGTACTACCTGATGGCTTTATTACTCCACCCTTTCCTCTGAAACAGGGTACCAATTCTCTAGAGGTTCCAGAACCCCCTGATAAAAATGCGTTTGCACCCTTCTTGCTGAGAAAATCTCTTTCGATTGGACACCTCGGAGGCGGTTTTCTTCATCTTCCTTTTGATTATTATTGTCCAACTGCTCAGGCTCATCTTCAGGACAGAACGTGCGTGCATTGCGGCAAACATTTCGCATCGAAAAAAAGCGCTGAAGCGCATACTAAAATGCTCCATCCTACAAATACCCTGAAAAGGGGCGTAAATAGGGTGAAGCCCGTTCGTATTGTTGCCCGGCGTAACAACGAATTGTTATGCAGATTCGAAAACCCGACCTTGTCTGAATACGTTGAGTGGCTTGAAGAAGAGGAAGTCGATGTGGTGGGCTTACCAATTCCAGACGTGGTTTCACCTCCTGACTCATCGTCAGTTATTGCGATCGAATCACTGGACGATTGGCTTGCACCTGTATGGACAGATGATGTGTGATGTGTGATCTCTAAGAAACTTTTGTTAATTGATTTACCAAATGTTCAAATAAAAGTATTTAATATTTAATTTTAATTTAATTCTAATTGTTACGTAATCTTTCTGGGAGGGGGGAGGGTTAAAGTCGAATGTCTACATGGTGTTACATGGAGGAGGGCGGGTAAAATTTTTTAGGAAAAAACGTTACTTGGTTTATGGACGGCCCCTAATAGCAGGAAGAAACATTAGTATTATTATTATTATTATTCTATACATAATATGTATAGAATTCAATGAGTTAAGCAGAGCGAAAGCATATACAGCTTATATTTCGAGTATATTGTGAAGGTGGCAACGTCGCAAATGTGAAAGTAAAGCGCCCATAATTCAGAGTTGATATAATAGATGCTCTCTAGGTGGATAGAAAAGGCTAGTAGTGAGATTATGTTAATGTACTTTATAGTAAATTACAAAGAAAATTGGGATAAATTGCCTGAAATTGATTGAAACGTGCAACATCTAGCGCGCAGTTTTAGAAATACTAATACGTTTGGCAACATTGCATAATTTTTAAATAGTTTTCCGTTGATATTTGCGACGTTGCCATCTTCACTATTTGTATTTTTTTGTTAGAGATCCTAATGTACTGTGGGGGGATATCGCTTCCCCTGACGAATTTTTGATAATTGCCAATAGTATTGAAGTCTTAAATATGGGCGGGGCAAAAAAAACAATCAGTGGCGTCAATAAAATATTTAAAATTTATATACAAATAAATATGAAATCAAAACAATTTATTATTAATTGAAAGTATCATACAATAATAGATGTTAATTTATTAATTATTGTATGATACTTTCAATTAATAATAAATTGTTTTAATTTTGTATTTATAAACAAATTTAAAATCTATTCTCGGCGCTGAATGTCATTCTAAACAAGTTTTAAGGACAGAGCATAGCGCCGGGACAAGTTGTCTCTTTCTATTATATTAAGGCGGTTTTCCACTAAACAGACAAAACAAAAACACAACACAAACTCGTGTAGAAAAAAACAAAACTGCAACTTTTTACAGACTTCTTGAAGACTCGAGTTTTCTGCGACAGTTGCTGTTTTGTTTTTCGAATCCCGTTGGGAAGCGGTAAGATCAAAGAGTTTCGGCGAGTTTACCAACTGTCAGCATAGACACTGATATAAAAACCGAAGTTCCGACAATATTTTGTCTGTTTGGTGGAAATAGAGTTTCGAATTTGTTCGAGTTTTGTTTTCAGTTTTCAATGTACCAAAAACCTGAACAAAACAGAAACTCGACTAGTCTGTTTAGTGGAAAACCGTCATAAGGCGTGTTTTTTAATTACACCGGGTGCATACACCGAATCTGATCGGTGTACGTCAAAAGTTGTCAGTGCAGACTAGACGCACTGGAGTTCAGAGCATTTAAAAAACGATTTGTGCAGCTTGTTTAAGTTTGATCAACATAACCTAACAAAAAAATTAGGCGGTATTTTTGAAAGCGGAATAATATTTGCATCGCATCCGATTTCTAGTATTTTATTATTTAAATCAATTCGTATTTTCGTTTTCTCTTATTTTATGGTAACTGTAACTCATAAGTATTTTAATATACTTTTCAATACACACTAGGTGATTTTTTTAAAACCTATGGTCAGCGCTAGTGTACACTGGTGTACACAGTGCGCTTACAGTCGTTTTTAAAATACACAGAGCGCCAAGCTGACTTCGTTAACTGTCAATCGTTTTTTATTTACCCACAGCACCCAGTGTAAGACCCAAGGTCACGATTTCATGCACCGTCTCGAGAGGTGGTGCATGAAGACCACAATGCCTTGCGGCCTAAATAAAAAGCGCACAAATTAAAATGTATAGAATACATAGATGACCACAAAGAAAGAAAAGTTAAATGGTAATAAATAAGTATCTTAGTGTATTATAAAGTCATATATCATATAGTTTAGTGTAAATAACATATATAGTAAATGAATATAAGGAAAAAAGTCTAAATCCTCTATTATACAGCCTGAAGAAATTCAGTTCACCAGCCGAGTTTTGAACCTAGGTCTCTTGGTGAGTTGAATTTTTCCAGGCTGTATAATAGAAGATTTAGACTTTTTTCCTTTTATTTATTTATTAATTAACACCTCTATGAAATTATTATTAGTAAACATATATAATGATATTAAACAATAATAAAGTTATTTATCTAAAAAATAGGTATTAAACAGTATATTAGAATAATTATGAGTTGAAAAATTAAATACGAACTAAACACTAAAATACTATAAATCGAATGTGCTACAAATATCATTCCGTTTATTAAAAGCATTATTCTTTATATTTGTTTGATTTTGTCATTTTAGGCAAACGTCTTGTAGACTGGTGTTCTAAAAATTTAAATCGTCTCCAACAGTCCTTTAATAACCCAAACGCCTGCTCAGTCGTGGCACTTCTCGTAGCCGCATGTGCCACATTGTACTTTTTTGTAGTACATTCACATAGCCGTTATCTTTGAAAGGCACAAGTAGATGCAAAATTTTCCAAAACGTAGTTCTACAATCTATGGCAGGGCTATCCACTTTGCCAGATGCTTTTAGATGTGCATAATTATTCTGTGAAATCCTTAAAGTCTTGTAAAAGGGAAAGGGATGCAAATGAAGTGCCTGAGTTATTA
This sequence comes from Lydus trimaculatus, assembly GCA_037414755.1. Classification (NCBI taxonomy): domain Eukaryota; kingdom Metazoa; phylum Arthropoda; class Insecta; order Coleoptera; family Meloidae; genus Lydus; species Lydus trimaculatus. The sequence goes on from JAZBGY010002217.1 coordinate 12,239, forward strand.
AAAATAGCAGTTTATGAAAGCAGAAAACAATACGAAGATCTTCAGAAAAAAAAATTAATGCTTTGTTTGAAAAAGCTGTTGATATAATACCTAACATTAAGAAATAATATCTTAAAATACATGCATGTTGTATATCAGTTAAATTGATAAATAGATTCGATTTGTAATATTTAACGAATTTCCACTTATATTGTTGTAATATCTTTAAATAATGGCCACTACTAATTCAACTAGATAAAAACTTCAAATGTCCCGCCTAACTTTTTGT
>JAZBGY010002218.1:0-12506 GCA_037414755.1 Lydus trimaculatus
CTATAATCGCTAACATTTGGGTTGAAATAAGTCACTAGACATAATATCTAGTTATTTATCATCACCCTCCATCCTCCACACAGTCTACTATAGTTGGTGGTTGCAAATTAGTTAATACGCAGCACATAAAAACAATGTCGTCTAAATATTGAAATAAATTATATGAAATCTTGTTTAAAATATAAATTTTGAGTCTTTGGATAGATCTGTCTACATGTATTCGTACACTAGCAATATTATAAGTTTCTTCTACCTCTTCAAATGAGAGCTGTCCTTCATGTACAAAAGGTGGAATAACTAGTACCACATTATCTTTACATTTGATGCCGGGAAAACCTTTATCAGCCAAAATCACATCGTTGCGTTCCAAAAGATCTAAAAATCCACAATCATTTGTTATGAATGTATCTGTTGTTCTACCACCATAACACTTTGACACAAAACTTATAAAACCCGTTGGCGAAACTGAAATCAAGAATTTGGCAGTGAAAGCTGATTTGTATTCTGAGTATTTATAAATTCTTTGGTCGGCTTTCTTGGGTTGCTGTACTTTTATTTCGGTACAGTCTATAATAGCTCTGCAATTCGGGAAATGTAATTTAAATGCTTGAGGCATTGTCATATTTATAGTGCTTCGGCTAGGCCAGAATATAATTTTTTTAGTTTTTTTAGAGAACTCTTCAAGTACCGATAAAAATATTCTGCAACAAGTTGCACGGTGAAGTTGGAAAAGTACTCCCAACGCAGAGAATGACAATCCATGTTTTAGTTTCATTAAAAATAGAAACAATTTGTTTTCTGGGCTTAATTTAGAGTTTTTATGGACATTAGTCAAAAACGAAAGAAGCAAAGTGAATCTATCAAAGAAAACGCCAGTCAGACAATTTATATCACTATCAATTCGTAATGATGAATACCCATGAAAGCCATTACATTCAATTCATTGCCCACACATTTGTCTTTTTGCTGTAGAAATAAATTCCTCACTTGACCTGAAGGGATGCAACCCTGTACTGCCACTTTCACATGAACTCCCAAAAAATGTGGTCTCAAACAGAAATGAATCATTATCTCCTACATAATTATCAAAATCAATAGTTTGGCAGGAAAAATCCTCTTTTAATTTTTCAATTTCCAAATTGGTCTGCTTTTGCAACTGACCTTTTTAAAAGTCTTTGAAAACGATCCTTTTTAAAATCACTACTTCAAAAAATTCAAAAATAACGTAAGTCGAACACAAAACGTTTCAAAGAATTCAAAAATTACAAAAGGGTCGAACACAACATTTGTGAACGAACAATAATTATACGTCAGTAATCGTTTGTTTTCCTACAGGTTTTGCGACAATCTGCCGCGGAGGGCGCCAAGGGCATTCTTGCACACCGCCTATAGCGTCGTCCTTTGCTCTTTTTTGATTGTTCTTGCAATTGAGATAATAAAAATAATGAAATAACAACTGAATAAACTGAAAACAGCAAACAACCGTCCCAAACAAACTTGGAAAGAAAATGGCCACAAAAAATGGCAATCAATGTCAACTGTCGTCTGTCGTTCGTCAAATTTATGCGGTACTGCGCCTTCGGTGATACTAGTCAGAACTAAACCTAATTTTCGACTTTTGCGTGGTAGTGCACAGCCACTGACTACTGCTTAATTGTAATGTAGTATTGTATTTCCGAACCCGATGTTTCAGCTGACCCCAAAACAGGTTAAATCGGGTTCAACCTGTAAGACAGTGTGCCCTTGTGAAGAAGCATAATTGTCTGCCAGGTACGACTTCCTAGGATTTAACACACTGTTTTTAGTTGCCCCCCACAATTTTTTTATTGCAATCTAGTGACACTCCAATATTTGGGTTTAGTGTAGGGATTTTCTTATCTTGACGAGAGTGATAAGGAGCATTGTCCATCACTTTCACCGAGTTTGGATACAAGCAGAAGATTTTGTCTAAACCGATTTTCGAACATTTCAGCGTCCATATCTTTATGGTAGTCCACTGAAAAAGTAAACAAATTAAAAAAATATTGAATATTAAATTAATTGATAACACCCTCCTATTATCAATCATTTCATCGTCAGTGGCATATTTACGGATCGTTCAAGAAGAAATTTGATAAAGATTCAATAAAACAATGTTTACCTATGGCTTTTAGACACAAATACCATAATGTAAGTTGTATCATAGACTGTCTAGCAATAGAAGTGCAAAAGCCTTCAAAAGCCATCAATCTCCCTCGTAGTCAGAGTACAAAAAACCTAACACCATCAAGTATCTTTGGAGGAAAGATAACGGATACATGTTTAGTCGAATCATGTGATTTCATAGAATATTTGCAACCAGGTATGTGTGTGATGGCTGATAGAAATCTGTATTTTTGTCAAATTGTGTATCTATTGATGTTCCTTCGTCAAAGTGCTTTTTCCTTTTGACTATTCTTGAAGTATTAAATTCAGAACTTCCCGATAATCTTTCTCCTTCCGTTCTATAATAATCAAATGTTTGTCTATTTCGACGGTCTTCAATAAATTTTTGTAAAGAATTGTACAAATTTACAACGGTTTCTATTTCTATCTCAATCTTCTGTAGGCTTATATTAACTTTCTCAATAGTGTTCAGCATATCATTCCAAATTGAAAGCATTAAACCGGTTTCAAGAGACTGAAACTGTTTTTCCAAATTGACTGCTTCAACTCTGGTAGAATATTTTTGTGTTGTATCTGTTGAAATATCATTCAGTGCATTTTTAGCAGTAATATCCAACAACCAATGCGTTAACTGATTCTGCTCGTGCTGACCATCGAGTGTTGCTCAATGTTTTTGGTACCTTACATTTCGCAGACAAACGACATTTCAATATTTCCCAACGGCTAGTTGAAGCAGTGAAGAAGTTATATATATTTTGAACGAAAAAAAAATAATTTTGTGGCTTGTAAACAACTTTCTGCAGCACATTCACCAATTAAATTCAAAGAATGAGATGCACATGGTACATAAATAACTAAACTGTTCTTTGATTTAATTCTTGCCTGCAGACCACTATAAATTCCTGCCCTATTAGATGCGTTGTCATAAGATTGTCCTCTGCAATCTTTCAAATCAATGTTAAAATTTGTGAAAACTTCCATTACAGATTTTTCCATTTCTGCAGCTTTGTGTCCCACATTTTCAATAAAATTTAAGAATCTTTCTACAGGAGCACCTGCACTGTCTACATATCTAATAACAGTTGTTAGCTGGTCAGAATGTGAAATATCGGGGGTGGAATCAAGTATAATGGAAAAATATTTTGCTTTCTTTAGTTCAGAAATAACGAAATTTTGAACGTTGTTACAAAGGATATCAATAAATTCATCACAAACACCTGCTGACAAATAAGACACATTCCCTTTTTCTATATTTGCATAGTCCAGTAGATGTTGCTGTAACAATGGATCGAATTTTGCCAGTAGTTCTATACATCCTAAATAATTTCCATTGCTTCGATTCCCAACAATTTGATGACTGCCTCTGAAAGCTAGTCCTCTAGACGACAAAAACTTGATTACCTCAGTAATTCGTTGTAAAATATTTTTCCAATAATTTATGTTCATAAAACCATCAATAAAATTATTAGTCCTGGCTTTTGATTCAAATAGCTTACAAGGACAACAGAAAACTTTTCCTGTTGAATTAGAGTACAAGAGCCAACTACGCCTTTCCCTTCTTCCACCCAGAAGATTTCTATAAAAAATTATAGGACTTGCAAACCTATTTTGCATTTTGTAAATCATTTTTTGATCCACTGAAATCCATATTGTTAACGTCTACTTGACCTTCTGCGACATTTTTTATGATTGCGTTAATCTTTTTATCAGTGACTTCTTTTTGTTTTTACCTTCGTCATGATTAATTTCCAACAATTTTATATTCTGTATTCCATCTTCTGTTTTGGCAATTGAAATTAAATAGAGATTTATAGATCAAGGGCACTCCTTGATTGAAGGCGCCCCTGTGCTTAGCTTAGTTAGCCCATAGGGTTAATGGAGGCCTGGGTTTGAGCGAATTTAAATGACGTTTTATTTCTCCGTTCTTACATATAGTTCCGAATATTTGGGTCCGTTTTATTGTCCCCGACCGGCACATTATTTTGTGGTTACTAAAAGGACAGCACCCTATCATAAATAATTTTTGGAGTGTTGCTACCTGTTTGTAGACAGGGCCGGCTTATTTATTTTAACGAAACAAATATAGAGAAAGAAAGATATGCATCTGGAAGAATGTAGCACATTTTAAACCAATGAAATACTAATTAATCAAGCAGTGATTCATCTTAGATTCTAGATTTCTTTGCGTCAAGTTTATTGGTAGTTCTAAAAAGAACTGATTATATCAAAAATTTTATTCACGTCCATAGTATGTGAGATGTAGTCTTCTGAAAAAGAATATATTGATAAGTACACAATTATTGCAAGAAATAATAAGTAGATAAGATAAATATACATACCTAATTAGTCACTATCGTCCTCCACATTGATTATTATTTCTTCAGTTGGTGGAGAAATATACGAATTTTCGATGGTCACGGTATGCTGGATGCAGCTTCTCCACAAATCTGGACCAATATTGTCCACCTCTTCTCTGATTAAGTCTATGACTGAGCCACTAAGACGAGGTGCATGGTTTCTTCTTCTAATGTTCCTTTTAAGACTACCCCATATAAGTTCTATAGGATTCAGAACACAATAATATGGTGGTAATCTTAAAATATCATGGCCAAATTGTTTCGCGCGTTCATCAATATACTATTTCACTGGAATGTTTGCAGTGTGGATTTTGTCGAGCAGAACCTGCTTAGTGATCTTTCCAGTAGGAAGTTCAATATTATTTCTCTGCATAAATTCCAACATTTCTGTTTTTTTTTTTGTGGTTGTTGGTCTCCTACAAATTTGCCGCGAATGATACGGGGCGTTGTCCATTACGATCAATGATTTTTCTGGTAATGTAGGAACCAACTGTTCCTCAAACCACTTTTCAAATAACTCGCTATTCATATCACTATGGTAATCAGCAGAACAGTCTTTAATATTTTTTGTTGAAAGCAAAAGGGCGTTGTGTACCCACCCGTTTGCTCCTCCTGCATGCAACAAAATTATCCGTTTGCCTTTAGACGGTGGAACGTTTAAACATTTTTTTGATCCATCTGATATACCCCTTGTTACAGTATCGTGAGTATCATACCAGGTTTCATCCAGAAACACGATATTTCGTTTTTCCTCTCTGGCTTTTCTAATTTGTTTTATATATTCCAGGCGCATACTTTTCAACCGATCGGTTTCCATTATGGCCATTCGTTTGTTTAATTTTTTATATGTGAACTCCATAATTTTCAAATATAGCCTAAAATGTGGATCGGAATAAGTTATTTCGATCCCTTTTGTATGTAATTTTTGTTTTAAAGATTCGCACGTGGGAACTACATTGTTTTGGTACATTTCGTAAATTGTCTCTTTTATTTCGGTACCTAAGTTTTCATGTATCCGAGAAAACGATATCAAATTATTTAAAGGTCTTTTTATTCCAGTTTTCTGGACAATATCACGCACTGTATTATATGGAACATCAGTCCATTCACTTACTCGTTTTAAAGGATGTGGATGTTCTTCGCTAGACAATTTATCGAATATTTTGCAAATTAATTCTTTTGCGTCTGGTGAAAGAAAACGTTTTTTGGATTGCGTCGCCTCATGTTGTTCAGCATCTTCGTCAGAAGTATTTTCGTTGTGAATTTCTTCGATGAGAATTTCTTCTTGTGGAAGATTTTCTTGAAGATTGTCTTGATCTGGCCGAGGGCGAAACATTTTTGAAAATATTAATTAACGAATTCAACACTACACTCAAATATCCACTAGCAAAGCTGTAGCTATAATGAGGATGAATTCAACCCCTTTAGATATTTATACATCTACTAACAGCAAGTACGGCAGTTCCAGGTTTTTAATTCCAGGAAGACTAAATAAACGTACAGACAAACTTTCTAAATTTTTACTATTATTTGTTAAAGATCTATGAAATATTTCATTACGGGATTTTTAATCCCTATAATAAAAGCGCATAGCCGACGCAAGCACATCCGGGTCCTGGCAATCCACTTACATCGGGCGCTCATTCGGTTAGACATAAAAACCAATACTATATCTATTTTAATTGTAAAAATAACACATTTTAATTCATTTATTCGGCTAACAACCAAATTAAAATGATATAGGTACATTTTTTCAACAATCACAACCCCGGAAACCTTGCCTGGCATGTCCCCTCTTGATGACACTAGATATATAGAAATAATTCGAATACGGACCTGTAGGTAGTCGGCAAGACAACCCAACTACCACTTAACAACCGTGTCTAATTTCTATTGTTATGATACTTAACTTTCTAACAAAAGGGACCCCTAATAAAACGGACCGGAATCTTCGAAACTATAAACGCCATAATGATGTTACGGGAATATCTGCTGAATGGCTTAACGTAGTTCTGCAGTTTATTTCAATATTTCTTATCGTCACTAATTTTTCATTGAGAATCCTTGCTTCTTCTGCCACAATTTCCTTTTCTTTTAGACGAAAGACTTACTGTTTCTTCGTTTTTGATACATACTTTTGCCCTTGTCCAAATTCTTTTAACTGATGCCCTCGATATATTAAATTTTTGAATTACCATAGTAATAACGTCATTTTTCAATCGAAGATTTTTGTAATTTTGTAGCAGAAAATGCAACAATGATTCATGTGTATCACTACTTATATTAACTTTTGTCATGATTTCTGATATTTAAATTTACATCTTCGCAAATATCTCTCTCCATTCAAGTTGTTATTAAAAAAGAAAGGAGTGATTGCCCCATTATCGATAATTCCTTCCCAAACATTTAGAAACCATTGATTTTGGAAGTCAACGGCCCTCACCCAATGGGGATTTTCTGTTGCATAATAGTGCATATTGTGACGATGAACGAATTCGTAATTTTTGAAGGTCGCCTCGTCGCTAAATAAGGTGTTATTAAAAAAATTCCGATTCTCGTCCACAAGTATACCCATTCGATTCGAAAAATTCAATCTATTTTGAAAATATTCGCCATACAGCTCTTGATGTAGTTCCAAATGGTACGGCTGGAACTTGTGCTTGATTACAATACGATTCACCGTACTTTTTGATATATCGGTATGTGAACTAATCAGTCGACAGCTTATTTGTGGATTTTCTTGAATTTTTAAGAGGATCTGCAGCTCAGCTTTCTCATTTACTCGACCACCAAGAAGTTTCTTGCGCGCGTAACATACGTTACCATTTGTTTCGAACCTTTCTGCCAGTTCTCACAACATGTCAGCTTTTGGAATTCGGTATTTGCATTGGTATTTTTTTTTTAAATCGATCAAAAACCAAAGTATACACTAAAACGTATAAGTTATGCATATTTAAAACTATTTTAATGACGTAATAATTATAATGATCACATTATAATTGTACCGAAATTCAAACGGTTCAAAATCCCGCCGATTTTCTGAGCCATTTTGTGTGACGTCACTAGTCTGTATCCTGTTAGTCAGGTTAGTCAGCTTCGAGGTTAAACCCAGGCCTTTCAAGTGGTCATAAACAGTTGAATCTGATAAACTTAACCTCTCACCCATCTCACGTGTTGTTATTCGCCGGTTTGCATCAACTAATGCATTTATCGTGTCTTTATCAGTCAGCTTCAACCGGCCTTCCAGAACGTGGTGCATCTTCGACATCAAAATTGCCGGACCGAAATTGTGTAAACCAGTTCTGGCACTGGCGTACTGTCAACACATCTTCTCCATACACATCGGTTAATTTCTTTCTGGCTTGAACAGCATTTTCACCTTTTCTATAGTAAAAGAGTAAAATATGCGCACTAACCAAAAACTACTGCGTAGAATCAATTGGACTTTTTCACACACCAGCCTTGCTATATATATCAGCTCTCAGAACATATTATGCGGCTTAAGTGTGAAGTCGGGTGCAGAAAAATATAATTAAATCCAAATTTCTAAAGGATTCTCATTTAATCTGCCTACTGGGCTACATAAATAAATAGATAGTTCATCAGACATAGAATCGTCAGATTTCACCGTTTTCCAACTCTTATGGACTATATGTATAAGAAAATTAATATATTATTATAATAATATTATAATAATATAATATAATATAATCAAAGTCCATCTTTGGTTTAATTGATATAAGAAAATTAAATGAGTGAACGTTCTTTCCAAATAATATTTTTATTATTAACGGAAAACCGGTTTCGGCTTTTTAGGCCATCATCAGTTCCTTTGTCAGAACATAAACAAAAAAGAACACAGAAAATTGTACATTAAGTCAATTCTAAAACTTAAATATTATTAAAAATCACAACAATCGCGAATTATTCAATCTATATAAAATCAACAAATCAACAATGAAATTTCTTTATATAAATTCAGATCGATCAAATATTAAATGAAAACGAGGTCAATGCAATGAATTATTTTATCACGACTAATTTGTGGTGATCGTCCCACAGAGAAAATGTATCTTCAGCTTTGTCAGAAAGATCTGAAGAATTCCACGATGTCATTTTGTATTCTAGTTTTTATCATTTCCTTGATTTTTGCAACAGCCATGGAGCAAGCGAGTGACTCCGTGAAATGCATTTTCTTAAACCTGGGGTCCAAGATTGTCGCTACAGCGAGAGGAGTTGCTCTCTCTATAACACCCATTCTTTTGTCAATCTCTTTCAGGATCAACGACTGCAATTCTCGGGCAACAGACTCTTCGACTTTAAGGCCGGGTTGCGCCAACCTAGCTCAAGTATTTGAGACCGGTTTAAAATGTAAGACGGGTTCAAATGTTGAACCGGTCTTAGTTGATCCAAACACGAGTTTAATTTTCGTTTGAACCGGGATCAAAGTTAAACCATCTAGGGAGATGATTGAAGTCGACACATGCGCAAATGTACTAAAACTCATTCTGATTCGTACCTCGTGATAATTACATGTGCTATCAGATTTCAGCCTTTATCAAATACAATAGTTTCTACTATACTATTGTCAGCACTTTAGTCCAATTTTATTTGTTTTTTAAGTATAGTAATTTTCAGAGTCTGTAAATGATATTTTTCGAATAAAAATCCAATTTTTAAAGTTTTTATATTTCAGAAATATAACTAGTTTTTCATGCCAACCCATGTATAAAAATCCCTAGCCGGCTCAACTTGAAATAACACCGTTTTAGTTGATGCAGCCCGATCAAATTTGAACCGGGTTCAAATTTAAACCGGTCTCAGAGTTGAATCGGGCATTTGAGCCGGGTTGGCGCAACCGGGCCTGAGAGGTTGAAGTTTTAAAAGAAGACAATGGATAAGTGGTATTACTTTGCTGCTGGGGCAGTACTTATCACCTGACACTTCCTTGGTTGCAGCTTCGATCGGTCGCAGAACTTGTAATACCGAAGAAAGAATAGATAATTCTGACGCAGTAAGCATTGGTGGTGCATTTTTATGACCAATGATTATATTATTGACGACGCTGCGAAGCTCCAAAAATCGCTCAATCATATAATAAGTACTGTTCCATCTCGTTGGGACATCTTGTATCAATTTCGTTTCTTTCTGGGTTGATTTACGTAATTCGTTACTGGCTATATTGCTTTGTTTAAATCAAGTAATGTTTTCAATATTTGACAATTTTTCTTTGAAGACTTCTGATAATGCTGCGTATTTATTTTCAACCCATCGAGTCAACGTTGTTCTACTGGTAACTTTATAATGCGGCGCAAGAACTTTAATCAAATAGCGAAAGCCTTCATTTTCAACAATTGTAAATGGTTGATTATCTTTACATATCATATATATTAGGGCATTGTTTATACTTGATGTTTTATCACCTCTCTCTGAAAAAGCGTAAATTTCTTTAAAATTTGACACAATAGACTTCTGACGTTTTGGTGCTGGAGGAATAGAAATACATACATCATCTTTTGAAAAGTCACACTTTTTATCAGCTTCACTAGTCGATTCTATTATACCAGCAGAGCTCGTTGATGGTAGTGGATCAGAGCTATTGGGAACTAATTGTGTATTTTTCTCAATGCTCTGAGTATTGGATTTTTTAGAACATTCTTTATTAAACTCCTGAAAAGCAGCCTTATGTATATTTTTTAAATGACCAATTAGATTAGTTGTATTGCCACAAGATTTTATTAATTTTTGACAAAGTCTACACTTTGCAGAGTTATTTTTTCCTTCAATTTTATCGTAGAACCTCCATACATCACTCTTCTTGGAAGGTGCCATCGTCGTGTTGTCACTCGGACTGAAATAAAAATAGTTTTTTCAATATAGTATATTAATAAATTACTTAAAATCAATAAATTCGTCAATCTAAAATGTCACGTCACTACTATCAAAAGTTTTAATAAACTTAGCATTAAACATAAGTAACAATAACGGAATGATGCATACTAATAATAATAAGATGATGAAAAGATTTTTTTATGTCATCGATAATGTATTGATTTGTTAAGAAATCTAGGTATACAATTTGACGAATGAAGGTGAAAGGTAGATAAAGGCGACCTCACATTTATGAGTTAATAATAATAATAATAATAATAATAATAATAGTAATAATAGTAATAGTGAATATAATCATAATAATGAAAATAATAATAAGAGTATTGATAATAATAAATTACTCCTATTAACGAACAGGATACCGTTCGGAAATATGCTGGATGATGTTCAGCATTCTGGTCCTAGCATTATTACCATAAAATTGGGTCCACATAAAGTGATCAATATGCTCTGGGAGCCATTTGGATTTCATGACTCCCAGCTGACGTAAAAACATCTTCATTCTGGACCTGAATGCTTCAGCCCTATTCGTACACACTCCTGTTTGAGGATCCCTAAAGAACCTTGAATGGTTCACAGTTTTGTGTACGTATGGGGAAACACCACCCAGTACACGCAACCCTTCATAGCCCCTCCACTGGTCCGTCCAAATTTCGGTACCAGGGAGGACTACCTGCACAATTATGTCCTAGAAAAATATTTAATTAATTTGATTAATCCTCAATTGTATTAAACTTACTTCCAAAATTTCTCTGCTCCTACGATCAACAAATCTTATAACTCCTTTCTTTATCGTCATGTCGTACAGACCGACGACCCACTGTTCTCTAATGACTCGGCCCCTGTTATATTTCCGTTTAGTCACTAGAGACTCGTTGATCTGTACGAGATGACCGGGTCCACCCAAAATAAACAAATCGGGCTGCTGTAGCAGCTTCCAACTACAAACGTCACGCAGGTACCTGTAATATTGGTACACTGCGTGACGCTCGTTATTAAATTGTGCACTTGCCGGGCCAGACCTGACCTGGCAAGCCCACATCCAAGTAATGTAAAATATAATGATGCGGTTATTGTTGTTGCTGTCAAAGGGATATGCGGTTAAATCAAACCGTAAAAAAGCACTTTGATAATACAGATACTGCTGTTGTTGAATTGATATGTGATTTCATCAAACTGTAAAGAGCTGTTTGATAGTACTGGAACGGTTGTATAACAGGGTTATACTACGTTTGTATTTTGAAAGATTATTTCAAATATAGAGAAAATGAATGTGTGCTGTTCATATAAATTTCACCTATTAAGGATGATATACTGCGAATATAATTGCATCAATTAAATGCAATTAAATGAATGAAAACTCTGTGAATGATCTGTATTGAATTTCTAAACGCAAGAGGAGTACTCACATTTCACTTCATTCCGATTGTGTTCAACATAGAAAATGAAACTCAAATAATACTCAAACAAACAAACACACACACACACAAACACACATAAAATTAAACAAAAAACAACAAAAGAAGTTTTAAAATTATATTCTATATATATTTGATATTTTCTATATCAACTATAACATTATTACAAAGAGTTAATTTTTTATACATTTGATCCATTAAATTCTGTCTTTCTTGCTTTCTTTTTAGATAAATTTTATCTTCCTCTTCCTGTTCTCTTTCCAGGTTTATTATTTTGTTTTTAAGTTTATCTACATAATCTTCGTATAATAATTTTTGTATGCCCGTCAGTAGCTGTTGTACACTGTTGTGGACGTCCCTGTTGTTCCGTGTGATCCTCTTCATTAGGCTGTTCCTCCACCTGTCGGCGAGAACGCCAGTATGGGCGTCCTGAAAAGGACGATTTCCTGTTTAAGGAAAGTGGACCTTTCAATGTACAATTGTCACTATTTTCTGATTTATCATCTACGAGGCTTCCAAGCTATTATCAAGAGATTCTAAATAGTTTTGTCAACTCAATTTTCTGATTCTGGATACTTTTTCAGTTTGCCTCGCATGTGTTTTCTTTGTTTGTATACTTAACTTGCAGGTACAATTATGTCCTAGAAAAATATTTAATTAATTTGATTAATCCTCAATTGTATTAAACTTACTT